>JAUZNK010088237.1:0-12682 GCA_035046665.1 Euphysa ruthae | reverse complement strand
TTAGAAAATTATATATATATTTTATATATATATTTTTTTTGTTATTGATAATAATAATAGTTTTGTAATGACTGTATATTCTAACACCACAACGCTATTTTACTGGAATCAGCATTTTTTAAACTAAATAAATCCAGCAAGTCACTAATATTTGATGATGTTAAAGAATTGAACATTTATAAGATCAATATATTCCAAGTTCTGTGTTTTGTTTTTAAATGTAAGAGTAAAGCCGTACCTCGCGTTTTTGAAACTTTACACAATACAATCTCATTCAAGTTATAACAAGGTGAAATAATAAACTAAGCTGAGCTTCTCTGCTGAAGAACATGTACTAGTTTTAGTGTATTCAATCGGGGGCCTAATTTAAGGAACAAAATAGTTTTCTCAAATAGATAAATATATAAAGACAATAACTCTCGTTGATAATAATAATAGTAATTCTAGTTTTTAATCAAAAAAATTAAGAATAATTATAGACGTTAAATGTGTTAAGATTATTTCTGATTAAATTTACAATATCATCATATCAAATAAAAGCAATATTTAAAACTTTAATAATCCATAAAAATAAATTATACTATGGTACTCGACGATAAGGTCAGAGAACTTCTCTTTCTGCGAGTTGTTTCTTTTTTAATACACTATTGTTTATTTTTTATTATGTAAGACTAATATGTAATATTATTTAAGTGTTTTCCACTAATCGTAAAATCTTAAAATCGATTGATAAAGCATGATTTGTCTCATTTACCTTTGACTTCATGCAAAAAAAGAAAAAAAACAGAAAAAACAAATAAATGACTATCATGCAAAACGAGATAATAGCGACTTGCCTCTTTCCAGATTTTAGCAAAAATATAAATTTTCGTGAAAACCTAAAACAGACCAAAATTTTAAAAAATAGTGTCGTTGCATTGTTTACCAATAAATCAGTCTGACGAGAAATTTCTTGTAAAGTTTGGCTTTGTCATGTCATTTGCACAATAACCTTGAACTTCATGCAAAAAATTATAAAAAGCTTGATTGCATTCTAGACTTAAGCGAGAATAAGAATTTTCAAGAAAACGGGCAATTCATTTTTTTTTTACCGATAAAATATTAAATAAAAAAGACCGTTTTTGCTCACTATTGATTCGTCTACACCTAAATAATTCTAACGACAACTTTTTTCCAAAATCTCATTTCGTCAAAATATTTGCCTCGCTAGCTCTAGCTCAATACAAAAAATTGGAAATTATGAATTTATGGATCAGACTTGAAAATGATGATTTTTGCATTGTTTTCCCAGTTTATAGCAATAATAAAAATTTTAGAGAAAATCTGGAGATCTATTAATTTTGCAAAATTTATATTTAACTTTTTCTCAAAAACCATAAGTTAATGAGCGAGTTCCAAGAGAAATCAATATTTTGTTGGTCTATTCGTTTGTTTACCCTAAGATTGGGAAAACAAGAATTTTTTTCAAAAAAGCAGCTCTGTCATATTCCTCATCAATTTCTAGCTTCAAGCAAATAATTTGGAACATGCGTGCAGCTGCAGAAACTCCACTAACACTTCCTGCGAATTTAATATTATGAATAGCCTCTTTTTGAGATTTAGTGATTCCTCTATTCCCTATAAACACGTTCATTGCAAGTTGCTTACCTTTCACAAACATTGTCATCCAATTGTTTTACTTTATACAAATACTGCAGCGCATCTAAACAATGATAAACCGTGATTAAACAATAAAATTCTGAAAATCTTTTTTTAAGTTCAAATTTTGAAATATTCAGATAAATCAATAGTTGTTCGTTTAACTTGACGCATAATTTAGAGATTTATACCCTTTGCAACGAAAACAGTGGCCCTATTTAAAAAGAAATAAGTGGCCCTATCTACAACGGAATCACTGCCTCTATTTGCAACCAAAACAATGGCATTCGTTACAACAACAAATTGGCCCAATTTACAACAAAAAAAATGGTCTAACGGACAATGAGAGCAGTGGCTCTAAATGCAACGAATACAGTGGCCCTATTTAAAACGAAAAGTGGCCTTGTTTATAATGAAAAGTTTAGCCCAACTTAAAATTAATTGAGTGGATTTATTTATAACGAAAAGAGTGACCTTATTTGGAACAAGAACAGTGGCACTATATACAATGAAAGCTGTGGCTCTATTATTATTGAAACGAGTAGACCTATTTAAAACAAAAGCAGTGGCTCTATTTACAAAGATGACAGTGGCCACATTTGTACCGAAAACAGTATCGTTTATTACAACGAAAATATTGGTTTTATTTACGATGAAAACAGTGACTCTATTTACAAAAAGAAACAATAGCTTTATTTACAACGAAAACAGTGGCCATATGTGCACCCAAAACAATAGCCCTTATTATAACAGAAACAGTAATCCTATTTACATTGGAAATAGTGGCCCAAACTACAATAAAACAATGGCTCTATTTACAAAAAATGCAGTAGCCCTATTTACAATGAAAAGAGTGTTATTATATCCAAGGAAAACCAAAATTGGACCTGTTTATAATTAAAACAGTGGTTTATCTTACAACGAAACAAGTAGCCCTATTTAAACATAAAACAGCGATCGTTTGTAAAAAGAAAACAGTGCCGTTGTTTATAATGAAAACAATGGCTTTATTTATAATTTCAACAATAGCTCCATCTAAGAATGGAAACAATAGCCATATTTACAATTATACTAGTGGCCTTATTTATAACAAAACAGTGGCTCTATTTACAATAAATACAGTGGCACTAATTACAACTAAAACAGTGACCATATTTAACACGAAAACATTTATGATGTTTACAAGGAAAACAGTAGCCCTTTTTACAATAATATCAGTAGCTCTATTAACAACTATTTACACTTTAATAACTAAAACAGTGCTTCTATTTAAAATTTAAAAAGTCGCTCTATTTACAACTAAAATAGTGGACTTACCTAATAGGAAAAAAATTAGCGCTATTTAAAACGAAAACAGTGGTGGCCCTATTTGCAACGAAAGAACCGTAGCGCTATTCATAAGAATAACAGTGTCACTCTTTACAATGAAAAAAATGGTTCTATTGTCAGCGAAAATAGTGACCATGTTTTCAACGATAACAGTGGCGTTATTTACAGCGAAAACAACGGTCCTCTTTACAACGAAAACAATGGGCATTATTAAAACAGAAACAGTGGACCAATTTACAACATAAACATTGGTTCCATTTACAATGAAATCAATAGCCTAATTTACAATGAATACTGTGTCTCTATTTACAACGAATATAATTTCTCTATTTAAAATGAAAACAATGATCCTATTCACAACGATGAAAGTAACCATATTTACATAGACAAGAGTAGTCCCTTTTAAAACGAAAATTGTGGCCTTATTTATAATGAAAACAGAACATCTATTTACAATGGAAACAGTGGTCCAATCTATAACCATAAAAGGACTATATTTACAATGAAAGCAGTAGTACTAATTAAAATGAAAACAGTGGCCTTATTTAGAACCAAAACAGTGCCTCTAGTTATAACTAAAACGAAAATAATAACCATTTTTATATCGAAAACAGTCGCCAGCTTTGCAATGAAAACAATGGCCTAATTTAAAGTGAAAACAGTGGCTCTATTTACAACGAATACATTGGCCAATAAACAATGAAAAGACTGACCCTATATACAACGAAAACGGTGGCGCTATTTACAATTAAAACAGTGTCTCCAATTAGTATGAATACAGTGGCACTAATTACAACGAAAACACTGACAATATTTACAACGAATATAGTGGCCCTATTTAGAACGAAAACAGTGGCTATATTTCCAATGAAAATAGGGGTTCTATGTACAACGAAAACAGTGGCCCTATCAGCAACTAAAAGAGTGGCCCCTTTACAAATGCAAACAGTGGCCCTATTTACAACAAGTAAAATGGCTCCATTTACAGCAAAAACAGTGGTCCCATATACAAGAAAAACAATGGTTAATTAACAATGAAAAAAATGACTCTTTTTTCAACGAATACAGTGGCTCAATTTACGCTGAAAATCATGGCCCTATTTACAATGAAAACAATGTCCTAATTTTAAATGAAACAGTGGTAAATTAGAATGCTCTAATTAACTCACACAGAGTTAATGTTAATGCTGAGCAGACTTTAAATGTTTTTTTTTTTTTTTGCGCTGATTTTTTATCAGAAAAATCTCTGTCAAAGGTTTGCGAAAGCATGGCAAGCTTGTTCGCAAGCCAAAGTTAAAAATACTAATTGATGATAGAAGAAACGTGCAACAGCATTTTATAAAAAAAAAATTTCCTTACGTTACGAGTGATGAATATACAACAAAGTTGAAGCTAAAGAGGAATATTCTGTCGACAGCAATGAAACTTTTCATTATTTGGTTTTCATATATTGGAAGAATAGTTTATACAAAAAAAAAAAAAAATATATCGTATATCGTATACAAAGTGAAATGAAAATATTGTTTTTAAATAACAATATATTACAAAATAAAATGAATTTAAATTTACCTTTTATTGTTCGATCCTTTGAAGACAGGAAACTAAGTATTATAGATATTTAAGATCATTCCAATGATTGTTAATGCTTCTTTTTTTATCATATAAATAAAGGTCCCTGTATTGAAATTAATTTTGATTTGGTCTTGATTACGTTAGTATTGTCTACATTTAAATATTCTCTCCTGTTCAAATTTATTAATAAGAAATGGGAAAGCGAGACTAAGTATGAAAAAACAGGCGCGAATTTTGGTTCATAAAAAATCTTCTGAGTCAAAAAAAACCGTCCTTACTGTAGAGAATTTTTCGCGTTGATGCGACAATATCGCGAAATGATTGCGAAATTATGCGAAATGGTTGGGAAATAAACTATATTTTGCCCATCATAATAAATAATAAACTATTAACAAACCTTTTTTTGCATATTTTTCTGCTAAAAAAATAAGATTTTTCATTTTTACAAAATTAACTTAATAGTCTCTTAAGCAAGGTTGAATCAAATTTATTTATATTTTACATCACTGATCAATAATCTTAATTTTGCTAATGAGTAAAAAAGCATGATTTAAATCACTCTAAACATTTCTTGGAATCCCAGCAGAGCTTATTGAGCCTAGCAAAATCAACCATGCTTGCTTGTTTGTCCGCCAGGAACAATTTTTCTTTTATCTCTAACATTTACATATTTTTATCAAATTTTTTGCTAAATTTGAGGTCACAAAAATAGCAAAAAATCTTTGGACTATTCAAAAAACTTAAACTTTTGACCAATTTTGCGATATCTTCATCCATCTGTGTGTTAAGTATATCTGATTTTAACAATGATAATATTTTTCAACTATTTGCAACAGATTTTGCATATTCAAATTACGGTGGAAGATATATTGTTACATTTTTACTAGGGGTAAATATAATTTTCTATAGCAAAACTCCGATATTCAAGTTTAGGACGCATTTACACCTAAAAATGTCAGAATTTCCTAGATAGATGATAATTGTTGATGCGTAAGGAATTGGACCCTTGCCTTAAGGGTAAATGGTAATTCACTTTTTCGTTAACCTTCAGAACGCGTCAATTTTTCTGACTTCAAGCCCCCAGCGCGCTAATTATTTTAGTAAAATTAGACGTTTACTAAATTTGTCATAACTCCGGAACTTAAGCTCCAATTTTAAAAAACGAACCCATTTTGGAAAGGTTATTCAATAAGCTCTTAGAAAATATAAATTGTAACAAATATAATTGTTACATAGAAGTGCCTGATCAACACAAGTTTTCGCTATTTTTTATCATTATTTCGCTTTTAGAAAAAATACCAAAAAAAAAATAGTGGAAATTTTATTTCAAACAAAATAAATTATGCACTTAATGAAATATAGGTACTTTTAGTTAGTGTGCAAAAATTTAAACAAAATTACCCAGTATTTCCAAAAATATTTAACCTTTTGTAGACGCGATATTTAGAACTTTTAGTGCAAATTACAAAATATTACGTAAAATACTGCAAAATAAGAACTATTGAAACCATGGATATAAATCAAGCAAACTAGTAAATTAAAATCACCTGGGATTTACTATTTAATATTCTTCATAAACAGTTATAGCTAACCATTCTCATTTCACATAGCAACAGCTTCACCAGTATGACATCATCAAACAGCACCATTGTTTTTATACTACCTAAGGATAAGAAAAAAACAATTTTGGTTATTGTGTACAATAAAATCAAAGTTTTGGTTTATTATTTCAAGAGAAAACACTAGAAAAAGAGTAAAAATACAAGAAAAATTTTGCAACCCATACCTATAACGAAAAATTATATAATAATCCAAGAACTCAAGAACTGGTAGTGGGTGGGTGGACGTAAATGTAAAGTATATCTAGAGAAACTGGAGAAAATAAAAAATAATCATTTGGTGACACAACTATTTTCCAGAATATCAGAATAAAATTGAACTTATGCGATTGTTATATACTTTATATACTTATGACCACCTGTACCACTTTTCCGTTTACTGCAACGCCGTTCCTTTGAATTTCCAATTCTGGCCGGTGTTCTCTTAGTGTAGGGATCTTCAGTTGGGGGTCCTGGTCTCTGAGCGTTGGGGTGTTCAGTCCACGCTGCTAGTCTTAGAAATGGTGGTGATAGTGTAAAATCTACGACCGGTGTTGAGATGTTGCTTCTTGTAAACAAGACTCAGGTTCTTCAGAATAGGAGGACCCAACTATGATAAAATGAAAAGCCCAGGGTAAATTTAGCAGATGTAAACAGAAATGCAATAGGCAGCCACCCACTCACTACATATTCATAGACCAATAAAGATATATATGTAACACCAGATTTATAGGGGGAAATAGCAAGTAAGATCATAATTTGCTCAAATAATGCAGGAAAGCACACAGAAAAATATGCCATAAATTTACATATTAGCTTATTTATACCAGAATTTATCTGAAAATTCCAAGTCACACCTTCCACTTCTAAGTTATCTAAGTAATCCAAAATTTTCTCTTCGCTGATATAATTTCTCACAACACGTTTACCACTCGCCATTTTGTAACAAAAACTTGTCAGAAATTGTAACAATTTTGCTTTATTCTTTTACAGTATTTACTGGCGCTCTGAGCAGCTCAAAGTTTTTGAAATCCAATCTCCGATATTCATTTAGCCTTTGAAAACATCAAAGAACAACTATATAGTCTATTTATCTGTTATATGACATGCCCAAAGTTGATGTTGTTATAAAACGTATATATACGTGTTCCGCTATACGCTAAAACGTATATATACGTATTCCGCTGCCTAAAGGTTAAAAGTATAAATTGCAATAAATAGTACTTCGTCAATCTAAATAGTTTTGCAATTAATGGCAATTTTATCGCAGAAAAAATTACTGCTGCGTTAGTATAGTTATTTCACACTTTGGTCGATAGCTTTGAATTGAGGTATGTAAACAATATTGTTTGGAAGTTTCCAGGAAATATTATTTGATATTTTTGCTGTCGCCCATTTTTAAAAGCTTTGGTAGAGCGTTATACATGGTGGAGGAGTCCACCAATAGATTATATTAGGGTAAAAAGAGCCTGGGGTCTGGGGGCGAGGGTTGCGCAGAGGTGCAATTAGGCACGACGCCCGTGAAATTTTGGAAGTTTTCTGTACTGTTTTGTTGAAAATGCAAAATAAAAACATGGAAAAGGATCATGTAAATGAAGCCGTAATCAATGATTAATTAAAACAAAAGGATAAAACAGAAGTTAAAAGTGCATCTTCGAAACGAATGAATACAAGAATAGAATGATCAAAAAATATAAAAAGGATTTTACAAAAAGTTGTCTTTAAATTTCCCGAAAACACTGGGTCAGTTTGGCTTAGAATCAAGAAATTTGTTAGCAACCGCAACCAACGACAGATTATCAGTTTGGAACTTGTCAGCTGATAATACTGTCAAGAACTGAAGCGCTTTTGGCTTATGCTAGATAAAGTCTATGTTTTTAATCTCCTCCCTAAAGAGGATGACACCTTCAACCAATACGATCGAGATGACCACGATTTTCTATCAGGCTTTTTTCATCCTTCGATATCATCAGGATTTGCCCTAACTCTTTAATTCAATATCATATTTTCCCCTTAAAAATCTTTTCTTTTAAGAAAATAAGCAAATGCAGTGCTGTTTTTTTATCAAATAAATCTCATTATCAATAAATCTCCAGCATTGTTTCAGAGTGCCGAAGGAGAATAGCCAGTTAGATAATATTAATTCAACAAATACGACTCACTTGCACAGAATAACATGAAATTTTTCTGCATATTTTCTTCATTAAGTTATTAGTAAATCATGGAAACTTACTTAGCAAAAGGGTGTATACATGGTCCCCACCCATTTTTCCACCCCGCCATTTGCGTGGGCCCTTTTTTTGATAATATTGTTATGTTATTTTAAAAATCTTTTTCGGTCATAGGTTTAAAAACTTTATTACTTCAGGCGCTTCTATTAAAATTCAAATCAGATTCTGTCGCCATGAAAAATTTTTCGGTAGCACAACTTATGACTTTAAGTCGAGGAGATGGATAGCATCACATCAAAACACAAGTTAAATCCCTGTTAAATATTAACTGCTACGTGCTTGGTTTATTTTTCTGGATTTATTTAGCTTGAGTGTTTTTTTCTGTGCTTATTTAAGTTTGTATTTTCATACATAGAATTTATTCTCTCTTCTAGGGGGAAAAACACCTTTCCTTTTTACTGCTCGTGACTACACTTTTATGTACATATCTTAATTTTACAGGATGAAAGGCGGCGATGATTTTTCAAGTTGCAGTTCATTAAATTGGTTTTAACCGATAATAATTAAAATTCAGAGACATGTTCGTTCAAATTTTATTTGAACACCAGCACATGCACAATTAAGGCAACAAAGAAGGGCTACGTACTCTAAATCTTCTGGGACTTCAGAAAATGAGAAATCAAAGTAACAAAAGCGAGATTATTATGCTAAAAGAAGAAATAACTTAGACTTTAAAGTAAATTTCTTTAAAAAAATGGAAGATCCCTTTTGTTTTTGTCTAAGTTGTCATCGGCCACTTTATTTTAGGTTTGTTTTGTTATTTAGTCCCGTTATAACCCATTGGTAAATAATGTCATCAATTTTTTCATGTAATGTTATAAATTTGTAAAACATGTGATTGAACATTACGTAAAAAGAATTGACTGAGTCAATCAACTTCAAATGAATTACAAAAGCTTCACTTTGCTTGATCACCTAAATGGTACACATAAACTAGAACGGGTACTTGTTTCTATGCGACTTCTATTTAAGAAAATAGCCATAAAGCGAATGGGACAGTCACCTAAATTTAAAGTGAGTATATATATGTAATGTTCCCATTTAAGTAAATGATACTGTGATAACACTCTACCAAGAGAGTCAAGTAAAAATGCATTTCTTTTGGTAAAATTAAAGCCCAAATTAGAATATCAAGGTCATACGCATTTTGAAGGTGTTGAACCAACAATGATTCGTAATATTTTGTATTACTAGAAAGGAAAAAACACTTTATTTCACGTTATTTACATAGGTTTACAAAATGCTCCCCACTATTTTATTCACATCACTGGTCAGAATTCTGTTGTAGAAGATTCCGATAAGTCATTTGATCTATTACAACACATGTGAGAAAATTAGGAGGAACATATACCTGTTCAAATTGAAGATGAATTTGATAAAAACAATCCTCTTGATGAATTTAAACAAATGCTAATGAAACTGCTCCAATTATTAACTTTGGGGAATCAGAGGATATAGGGGAACAAATATTTAATCCAAGATCATTCAAATTTATTTCCTACAGGAGAATTTGGATACAAAGTTAGCGTAAAATCAAACTTAGTCCAGTGAGATAGTTTATTCAGAGGTTATTGAATTATTTCCAGAGGTTTGCATCAGTTTTTTGATCACTTGTCTTGAACAGCCGTATAAATATTTCTTTGAAGAAAGTTGCTTCAAGTACATTAAACGCAGACATGTTAAGCACAAATTTCAAAAGACTGTCAAACAATTATACCTTCTGATAAAGCATTTAGTTTTATGAGCGGTATTAAAGAAACAGTTGCGTGATGGTAAAAGTTTCTGCATGAAGTTTAAAGCATGGTGAAACAACTTGGCTCTCCAAATTTTGTTTAACATGATTTAAGATTTAAGATGAAATGAACTAGTCCGTATTATGAATTAAATTTCTGGCTATACTTATCACGAACGAGTATGGTGTCGAGACTTTCTTTAAACATTTAGTGGTCCATTAAGTAAAAGTAAGTATTATGCAATAAAGTAAAACTTCATGCTAGAGGAAGCCCTCATGTGCATTGCTTTGTATGGACCGAAAATTTACCTCAGCTTGTCAACAAAAATACACTTGAATATTTGAACCATGTTTATAATGTTGTAAGTGCAGTCTTTTCAAATTTACGCCAAAATCCAGAACTCTATAAACTTTGTAATTATCTACCAGTTATATTCATAGGCATTTACGACCATGTCTTAAAGGTAAGAAAAATTGAAAATCTATATTTCGTTTCAGAAAGTACGTACCATACTGGATACTGTTATTGATGAAGAAGAAACATCGGTATTAAATTGGGGGAAGGAGATTTTAAAGAAAGTTAAATACTACATAGATAACTACTTAAACCCAAGAAATTCTACCTAAACTGGAAATTACATTGCATGATTATATGCCATCTCTGTCAATATCTGAAGATATTGACATTCAACTCCAGTTGAAAGTCCACCAAACTCTTGTTTTATTAACAACTACTTTAACAATGGTTTGTTTTCTCGGGAGTCAAATTTAGATTCGTAGCTTGTATTCAAAAATTACAAAGCAATAAACTTTACTGTGCGCTGACTTTTAAAAACAAGATGAATGCTCACATGCCATGAAGCAAGCCTTACGTGGGGTTGAAAACCGCAAAGTTTTATATGATCAAATGCGAGCAGTTGTAAATTCTTACCACCAAAAGAGAACTGTGTGTAAAGGCGGCTGTTTGCCATGCCATGCAGAGTTTTGGCTCATGAAAGTTTTTCCTGCAGTTATGTTTGCTAGTAATAAAATTCCTGACAATCGCTATCGTATTTGTCTAAGTAAAGAGGAAATAAGACAATCGCCTGAAGATTCCACATATACTTTTAAAAGAAATGTGGTTGATAAGTAGATTGATCGACTGAATACTAATTCAAAAACTGAATCTACCAAACATTAGACAGCTTTTGTCATGCCGAATTATTAAGATACCATCGTCTTGTCCCTAAGCCTGATGGAAATGATTGTCAGCCAAATGAGTTCACTGAGGAACTTTTTGAATGTAACCACCAATTAAGACCTTTGTATCCAAACAAATTTTTCAGAGAAGCTTCAGTGTCGAAAATTACCTGGTGTTTTGCGGCATCATGTGTCATGTTAAAGTTCGTAAAACTTGAATTAATATTGAGAGACGAGATTTCAATGGTGTTAAATAAATTACCTCAACAAAGTAACCTACGTCTACGTGAACATTTTAACGTAATAAGCCTTTCATAGGAAAGCCAGTAATTGCATGTGGAATCTTTTTCAGTTGCCTCCTATTAAATGGAAACCTATGTATGATATTGATAATGAAAGTTTTCAAGAAACGATACTTCTCAAAATTGCTAAAAATTTCAAACTAAATTAAAGCGTAATTTCTTTTGAAAAATTTAAAACCGTATTTTTGAAATAATTTTGAAAAAATATGTAAACTGAGGCAAGGCTGGCTAAAATTTTCAATAAAGATGCGGTGAGCTGCGAACTTCAGCGCCTAATAAACTAAAACAAATGAGTTTAAGAACATTGTCGCTGAAATAACATACATATCAAGAATAACGTCACAATTTATGAATAAGAGCTGATATTACGCAATTGTAAGAATTACGTCACTACTTATGAATAAGAGCCGATATATCGCAGTTGTAAGAACTACGTCACAACTTATGAATGAGAGCTGATATATCGCCATTGTAAGAAATACGTCACAATTTATGAATAAGAGTTGATATATCGTAATTGTAAGAATTACGTCACAATTTATGAATAAGAGCTGATATATCGCAATTGAAAGAATAACGTCACAATTTATGGATAAGAGCTGAAATATCGCAATTGTAAGAATTACGTCACAGTTTATGGATAAGAGCTGATATATCGCAACTGTAAGAATTACGACACTATTTATGATTAAGAGCTGATATATCGCAATTGAAAGAATTACGTCACAACTTTTGAATAAGAGCTGATAAATCGCAATTGTAAGAATTACGTCACAATTTATGAATAAGAGCTGATATATCGCAATTGTAAGAATTACATCACAATTTATGGATAAGAGCTGATATATCGCAACTGTAAGAATTACGACACAATTTATGAATAAGAGCTGATATATCGCAATTGTAAAAATTACGTCACAACTTATGAATAAGAGCTGATATATCGCAACTGTAAGAATTACGTCACAATTTATGAGTAAGAGCTGATATATCGCAATTGTAAGAAATACGTCACAACTTATGAATAAGAGCTGATATATCGCAATTGTAAGAATTACGTCACAATTTATGAATAAGAGCTGATATATCGCAATTGTAAGA
>JAUZNK010088236.1:0-29152 GCA_035046665.1 Euphysa ruthae | reverse complement strand
TGTATGTATGTATGTATTCATGCATGTATGTATATATATTTATTATATATAATTTTATGTTAAAATAATAAATCTGAAGGCAAATTTTTTTTTGAGTTATCGTTCTTGTTTGAAGGTAAATAATTGTTTATTCATGTTTTAATGAAAAATGTTGTTAGAGATTATTTTTTAGCCCTTTAATAAAACACCAAATAAATGCAAATTGGATTGGAAACTAGATAAGATTCAAAAGTGCTATTATACCTCAAAATATTTTTTTGGGAAGTCATTTTGAGTTTTTGTGAAAACAAGGAATTAAGTTTGTTTTGCATTGTAGTTTTATGTATTTTATTTATGAGGATATAAAGATTTATGGTTCCTTCTAGTTTAGCAAAAGATTTTAATATCTGAACCATTTGAAAATTTTATTAAACTCTCAGCCCAGGCCCCAAAAAGGATAAACTCAGTCAAAAAATTAATTTTTCATTTTTATCAAGAGGTAAGATATTTTGTGATTTTAGATATTCATAAAGATTTTTCTTAAATAATTTTTTTGTCTTGGCTGACTTTTTTGTGTCCGATTGTATATTATTTTGTCTGAGAGTCAATTATTCACATTTTTAAATAACTCCACTATAAATATTGTTGAATATAAGTTTCCGATGGTAACTAATATAGTTTCTATATTTTGTGTTATTATTAGGTAGAAAAAGGGTTTTCTCACTCAAAATATAAATTTTTAAATTTAGGTATTTTATGAGTCAAGTGGATTTCTAGAAAAGAACCGTGACACATTTCGTGAAGATTTATTAAACACCATGAAGGAGAGCAGGTTTAATTTTTTATGCAACTTATTTAATGTGGTTTACTTGGTTATATAAATATATGTTGAGTTTTAAGGAGTTTTGATAATAAGATAAGATTTTTTTGGCATTATGTATTAACCCTTAGACTCCAAGAGAAGCACATGTGCACTGACGTTAAATTCGAGAGATGCACATATGTGTTTTGCGACTATTGTTGGTGTATCGGCTTACAGTGCTGAAGCAAAACCAAATATATCCAAATTGTTTGCGTATATGTAATGTAGAAAATCCGCATTTTCTATAAAGCATTGTCACTCAGATGGTTAAGTTGATAAAATTCCATCAGATTCAAAAGAAAACTAAGGATTTTCTTTCAAAAATTGGCCATCAGAAAATATGCCTCAGAGAAAGATCTACATAAGGCCATTCAAAAGTTTATTAACAACCTTTTCAGCGAGGAAGAATATTGTTTTGACTTTCAGATGACTCTGAAGAAGGTAAGTGATGTTTCTATGCCAAGATTATCTAATTTATTACCATTTTGGAGCCAAAAAAAAAAATTGATAAGAAATTTTTCAGTATTCTTGTCTGACTAACCTTTCTTATGAGTAATTTACATTGTATAAAAGTGTATATTGTATGAATCTCACTTTTTTAGAGCCAGCTTCCTCTACTTAATAAAACGATGGGGATGAAGATGGGGAAGGAAGAGAAAAAGTAAATGATGTGACGCTTCAAAGTATTATTAATTGTGCACCCATAAATATAAATGAAATTAGAAACAGTGATGAATTTGAATACAGTGATAATGATTTTGATCTACAATCTATTATTGATCCACCATCACCTGGACCATCACTACCATTTACACCATCACCACCAACTGCACTATTACTGCCACCAGTAAAAAAACTCTCTCGCACGTGGTGTAGAATTAGACCACATACTTTATTGACACCAATTCAATATGCTTCAACCAATTTCGCTCTACCAAATACTCCTACAAAGAGACGTGCTTCAGCAGTACGTCATGGTCCAGGTACTTTACCCTTTGATTCAGCCTGATTTACTGGAGACCCAGCGATATATGTGGTTCAAGGTTCTTATTCTTTAAAACTTATGGAATGATGTGACGAGCGATGAAATATGGTGTTACTTTGCCCTCCAGATTTTGACGGGAACGCTTCATAAGTCAGATTATCACGTGTATTGGATGTATTGGATTATCACGTGTATTGGAGTAAAGATCCGATTTTATCAACCTCAACATTTCCATGACTAATGAGATGTGACCGCTTTAAACAAATTTGCGAGATGATTCACTTTGTCGACCCGTCTGTGGAAAGTATAAACAATCTATCAAAGCTGGAAACCTTTTTGAAAAGTTTATGGGAGAAGTTTAGCAGTAATTATATAGCAGTATAACTACCAAACTATCAAACTTAAGCAAAAAACTTAAAAACCAGAGTCATCGCCTATTAACCAATTTTTTATCCAAGATTATCTTACTTATTTACATTATAAAATAATTTTTTCTAATTTTTAAATGAAATTATAAATGTATATTTACATTTATTAAAAAGGAAAATATAATAATAATAATAAATAATAATAAATAATAGTAATATATTCCATCTAGATACTTTGCTGTGGATGAGTATCTATCCTTGTGGGAAGGCCGTTTACGCTTCAAAGTATAAATTCCTAACACAAGAGAGTGGTATGGTGTGCAATTATATACAATCTGTGAAAGTGCAATCAGCTACCTCTGTAATTTTATAATTTACACTGGTGAATTTACACAGTACCACCTATTATTGACCTTCCAAAACCATTTAAATCATTTAAACCATTTGTATCATATTGAATTCCTTCAAAAGGAATTCAATAAATCACTGATGTAAGGTTTTTACAATCAAGGATATCAACTAGCGGTAGATAATTTATACATCTCACCAGAGTTATTACGTGTTAGTTCAAAATGTGCAAAGAGTTTCATAAAAACGCTTTTAACATCAGAAGTAGAAAATTCATGTTTCGTGAAGTTAATCATGAATTAGTTTGTTTGTACGCAAATTTTCTCTGGAACTGTTGTTTACTTTTTAATAAAGAATCTGTTTCTGAAAAAAATTTTTACGATACCAGAAAAAGCTATTCTGATAAGTTGAATATGTTAGCAGTTTTGAGAATAAATGTAATATAAATATGAGATTCATATAGCTCAGAAATAGAACGTTTTTCTGACACTGTGATAGTCTGAGGTCAAAGCTGTTAAGAAGCGAAGGAACAATTAAATTTTATTTATGTATTTTCTTTTATTATTTTTAGATCTGATTTTATATTTGACCTATTTGATCAATTTAAAAAAGGCGATGAACACATAAATGCTAAGCCTACGCGTAACAAAAAGCCTCGTAAAGCAACAGTGAGTTCACAATTCAAGGTATGGATTTATAATTTTGATAAAAAGGAGATTATTGAAATACTGAGATATTTTACATTATTTTATTATTTCAAATTTTAATTTGAAGATTTAATATTTGGATTTATCACAAGATATTTTCTTTAATTATAATATAACTTTTTTTAACAAATTTTTTTGCTGTTGATTTTAATTGATTGGCTGTAAGCCTTAACAAAATCACACTTATTTTGTTCTATGGATGAGTCAGTTTTCAGATATCTCTGCATCAGAGTCTAAATCATCAATGTCTCTATAAATCTTTCTTCTGAAAGCAATTGTTCAAATCTTTTTCTTGGTTGTTATATGCCTAGAGGCCACAATTTTCTGAATAGGCCTTAGGTGTGTGATACTGTTGGAAGGCAAGATCGATAATAATTTTACCACTACTAAACTCACAAGTTGTGAGTGGCAAATCCGTTTCAACAGGACTTTAAGAGTAACCTCAGGACTCAAGTCCTTGGAATTCTTTGGAACTACTTTCACAGTGTATTTAGGTCATGTGTTTTAAATTGTCTAAATTGCTAATTTCATTTGTCATTGGAATTCTTATTATCAGATATGTAATTTATAGAAAAAAAATTGTCATTATGTTTAGGATTCCTTGTTTTCTTTGATGACAAACTTAAATAATGCTAGCCCATTCTTTGTGAGATGTATAAAGCCAAATAATAACAAGGTAAGAAAATTTATATTGAGTGACTGACTTATGTTAAAGCCGTTTTATCCATCAACTATTTTTTTATGGGTTTGCCCATCTTTTTTCGTTGTTGTCATTTAATTTTTTCTCAAAAACCTCAAAAACCTGAAAAACATGAGTTATTAGAATTTTTTTGTTATAAACTGTATTAATTTTTCATAAATCTTATTTCGCATCACAATTATTATTTTTATTATTATTAAATTAATTACTATTAATTTAGTAATTTTGTTTTTTGTTTTTTATATTTTTTATACTTTAAAATGCTGACTCTAGCTTGAATGGTTGATGCTGACCATTTTGAGATGGAATAATTATTTTAAAATTTTTATAAATGTTAGATTAATTATACTTTAGTTTCAAGGTGTGTTTGAGGCTGAGGTGGTGTTGAATCAATTAAAATATTCCGGTATGTTGGAAACTGTGAAGATTCGCAAAGCTGGATTTCCTGTTCGCCGTTTATATGAAGATTTTATGCATAGGTAATTATTCTTTCCAAGAAGTAATATTTAAGCTGGTGTTACAGGATTTTTTTATTAATAGATTGTTAGTTCATCATCACAACTGTTGTCATGGAGAATTTTCAGGGAAATTTTCTGGAAATATCAGTTTGAAGGGAAATTCAATAGCACTAAGAAGCTAATTAACAAAAGCTCAAAATAATCATGAAACTTCTGTTAGCATCAAAGTCAATTTTTTGCTGTTGATAATCTCAGCTGTAATTTTGTCGTAAATTTGCTTCTGCTTCAATATTTCTGAAGACAGAGTAATTTCATAACAATGAAATTGATAATACCAATAAGTAATTTCATAGCAATCACATGTACAAATAAAGTAGTTGCTTATATATATATTTGGACACTTTCTGTTTAAAAAAAATATTACAAAAGAAATAGTGACTTTTAGCAAGTCATTCACGAACAAAGTGCATGTTGTGAAGCCATATTTACCACAAGTATTTGTTTCTTAGCAACAGCCAGTTTTTTAAAAAATTTCGCATTTTTAGTAATTTATCAAAATTAAATAAATGATTTTCAAGTTTTTTAAAGTTAGGTTACCATAAAGTCATTATTTTATCAAGAGACGATCTGATGTTTTTCTTAATTTATCAAAATAGATTCATCAAATCATTTAAAATTTTTTAAAAGAAGACATAATGTGACTAATTTGAATTCTTGCAGATAAATTTTGTTCCTCTGAATTGGACCTATTGCAAAATTTTCATCAAAACTGAGTGGATGAATTCAATTTATATTATATTTTGTATCAGGTTAAAAGACCATTAAATACATTTGACATCAAGACTAGTTGCAGTGTTGATGATTTTAATTTTAGCTTCTTTTTTCTTTTCAGAAAACTCATTTAGTTAAAAAAAAAAAAAAAGAATCGATAAACTGATTCAAGGACTCTTTTGACCTAACAATAGATACTATAACCCCTCCAGGTTAAGACTTAAATGAAATAAAATAAACAAAAGAAAACAGTCACGTTACAAGTTAATTATCAGTCAATTTGTCAAGTAGTGTTTTTTGAATTTTTTGAAAAGAAACAGGGCAAGAAATAGTGGTAAGCAAACAGTTTAAACTGTTACAACAGCATTGTAGGTTTATGGTATCAAGAAGTGCGCTCATAGCAATTTTCAAACATGTTTAATTTCAGTATTTTATTTTCTTGGAAATTCTTTCCTTCACTGTTCCACCAATTAACGAAGCCTAAGACTTGAAATATCTTGAAATATCAAAATTTTATATTTCAAGATCAAAATCTCTTTATTCGTCCAAATTCTTAAATAAAGTCTCAAATCATTGAAATTGAGGAAATAAACCATTTTTAAACCATTTAACAATAACAATAACAATACCATTTTTAACATTAAGAAATAATAAAATGAATACCTTGGGGTGTCATATTTTGAAATTATAAAAAAAATATATATTTTGTTGTCTTGTTAGTTTTTTCTAACTTTGCTCTTACGATGTCATAATGCGATAATAAATGTTTTTGGTTTTTTAGTATACTAAATTAGCTGTGTCTAAAAAATGTTCAAGTAATATTTATACCCTAACATTTTGGATTTTGTGGTCTAGCAAGTTTTTACTGAATATTTTATGGAATAAATCAACGTTTTTTTTTTTTTAAAAGCGTTTTTATGTTGCTATTGTCAACAAATGCTTATTATATTATTTTTTAGGTATCGTGCTTTGTTTTATAAAGTAAAAATAAAAATGCTGGTGGACTCAAAAGACAATTGTATACAAATTCTTACTCAGTTTGATCCAAGACGTGAATTGCACAGAATTGGAAAGACAAAGGTCTGTACTGAAAATTTATAATCCAACAACTAAAAATTATTGTTTGTTAAAGAGTTTGAATAATAAATGATATTTTTATATACAAAAAGAGTTACAGTTTTTTTTTTTTGACAGAACCTAATTATACATGTTCACCACATTTCCTGAAAACGCTTGCATACATCTAGAGATTGCCTCATAGGGAAAAGATCCTTGTCAGCTTGAAAGTAATTCAAGGCTCCTAAACTGGACTTTCAAATTGCTAATTTGTCTTTAATAACTCTTAGAGTACATATATGACAAACTTTCACAAAAAGAAAGCAATTTTCTAATTTTTACTGCATAGACCAAACCCAATTGAGATCAGGGGGAGAGCTGGGTAATGTAAATAGAGAGAATTACCTTAATCTAAACAGTTTTTGATGCCGCTCCAATACATAAATGTTTTTCAATCGGTGTATATTGTAAATGTGCCAGTCTCAGTTTTTTCAGTTTTTGGTGAAAAACATTATTAATTATTCATTAAGCTCGAAATTTTTTATTTCTCATCATTTTGCCATGTTGGCCAGCGTAAAAAACTTATTGGGCCTGGTAGGCATAAAATTTTGCTTCCAAAATTAAAATTTTTTTTGAGAGTTAATGCTCCTATTCTGCAAAAATTTGAGTGAGTTTCGAAAATTTTATTTGTGTTCGAAAGTTTTATTTGTGATAATTTTAGCATGTCAACCGTTTTGAAAATTGTATCTGATATATGGCTTAGGTCCCTAACTGTGATGAATTTTGTCTAAGAATTGCATTTCATATTTTAACATGGAATTTTTTCCGATTCTACTAAAATTTTACGGTATTTAAAATGTAATCTATTTTTTTCATTTCTTTTTATAGGTTTTTCTTAAAGACAAATTGGAAAGTGAAATAGAAATTCATAGATCACAGAACATTAAGCTTGCAAGTCGTGTGATTTCAAACCGAATTATTGGATTTGTGATGCGCAGAAAGTTCTTAAAAATTAAAACTAGGATCGTTCTTATTCAGAAGAATTACAAGGTATTTTTGTTATTTTTGATCTTCTGTTTATAATTTTGTTTTTTTGCTAATAAACATATTAGAAAGCCAACTTTCCTTCTTGGTACTATTATTTTAAATTTTCATAGTTGGATTTGTATAGTTTTGATGACTTTTATATAATTTTACTACTGCTGCTACATTATTTAACTCCTGTCAAAGCTGATGGAGTCACCCACATTTATCTATCCTTTCATTTTTTCTCTTAAATCCTGAATTTTTTTGTAAAATTGTAGGATCAAATAAAAGTTTTATTTTTTTTCGATAAAAAATTCTTTTTTTCCTGTAATGAAACTTGGTAATTTTGTGCCGAAATTTTTTTTTGTAACTTTCTCGAATTTAAAAAAAATTTTTTTTTTAACTTAGCTTGAAGTTTGAGGACCATAGAGTGGACACTTTTCACACATATCACCACCTATTGAAAATCCTCGCTCCTAGAGTTTAGGCCCCTAAAAGAGTAAATTTTAATCCAAAAACAGGTTTTCTTTTTTTAATTCTTTTGAAGTTCGATGAGCTGATAGAATACAATATTTAATTATTTTAGCAGGATGTTTATTTTTAAATATTTTTCAGGTTTAAAACCTGGGTCTCTAACTGGGTCTGTCTAAAACCCATTTACGGATTTTTACTAGGGATTTATGTTCTGATTCTTTCGAAATGTTAGTAAATATAGTAAATATCCAAATTGCTAACAGCTTCTTTAAAATATGTGTTAAGTGTCTCAGTTACTTCCTTGTCACTAGATGCTATACTTTCATTTTATATAAGAGTTATGCTGTTATTTGTTAGACTTTTATCTGAAAAAAGGAGTTTTACTGTTTACAATATTTTTGTTATCTGTTATAGAATTCACTTTTAAATTTTTGAAAAACTTTAAAAATGATTTTATTTATTTTAATATATATTAACCAACAGTTCAGACAGCAAAAAAACTTAAATGTTTCACGCTAAAGTTTTTCTTGCTTGTTCTTCTTTTGTAAAATAATAATTTCATTTACTGTAATAAAAAAGTGATGCATTGTTTTTATTATTTGTTTAAATTTAATGCTGAGGTTCTTGTTTTTATTAGCTTTTAAAAATTTTTTGAACCTCGTATTATTTTTAAGCCTAAAGGCTAAAGCTTTCCAATAAAATTGCTTTATGCTAAAATACTGTTTGTTTTATTTTGCAGGCTCACTTTTACCAAAAAAAGTATATTGCAATGAAGAAGGCGAGCATTACTATCCAACGAGTACGCAAAATTTGTTCAAAATTGTTTTTGTGTTTACTCATCCATTTATGAAGATTATTAGTTATATTTCATTATTTGATGTCTAAACCTTTTTATATAAGAAATATTTCTTAAAGTTTTGCTTTGGTTTAACTTAAAATTAAATGACTTGAACGGTCTTCTAAAAAAATGCTATTATAGTTGTTTACAATGAAGTTTTTTACATTCTTAATTCATTATCTATCTGAAACTTTCTGGTTGCTGAATGTAGGTACTAACTGGAATATTTTATTTATCAAAAGTGATATTACCCAAAATACTGTTAAGACAAATGCTGATTTATTTACCTAGTGCCAGTATCTCATTTACTCAAAGAATCATGGAGTTTTCCTCTCTTTTTCACAGTGAGTCATAATTATTTTGATCATTATTTTATTTTTTTTGCTGTTTAGTTTGAGCGTGGCCGTCAAGCTAGAAGTATTTATTTAGAAATGCTTGAACAAAAACGCATCGAAGAGGAACGCATTCGTGAAGAAGAAAGACTGAAAGAAGAGGCAAGGCTCAGGTAATAACAATTTATTTCTAGTATAGCAATAGTTGTTTCTTTTGGTGAAACAAAGTGGTAAAGTTTTATGATGTTATTTCATACTTGAATTTATTGTTATGCTTCATTGACTTTTTATTGCTACAAATGAAGAAAATGAGTGAAAATTGTTATTGTTACCAATCGTTGAAACATTGTGCCTATTAATCGTTGAAACATTGTGCCTACCGATTGTTGAAACATCATGCCCACTGATCGTTGAAACAACTGCAAGCATCATGTAGTTCTTCTACATTTTAGGAAAATTTACGGTTATGTAAATTTACTATAGAAGTCAGTCGTTTAAACATATTTTACTTACAGATGGTTGGAGCAACTGCAAGGATTATTTAACTCCTCTCGATTTTTTATAATGATTTGCTGTTTTGTAAAACTGATGTAGAAGTGAGTCACTTAAATATATCTTACACGCAAGTTTTTGTTTTTGTGTAAGATTTTTTTAAAAGGTGTTTCTAATTTGTGTCTCCGAACACCATGATGGAATTGTAATAAATGGTACTTAGAATAAAAAGATCAAAAATAATGACGAGAATAGAATACAATGCAATAAAATTAAATATTGTTACAGATTTTATAGGTCTGACTGAGGTATAAGGTTAATACAATTTTCACAAAATTTTCAGATTTTGTCATGACAATCTAAGCTATTCCAAATTTTTGACTGTCTAAAAAAGCTCATTACTTTAACCAGGATTTTTAGAAATCCTGCTTATTGAAGTTATTGTACTGGGCGTATTGAGCATAAAATTGTGCCATAAGTCTTAATGTTAAAATTTTTTAGAATTTAATAGAAATTATTGTAGCCACGATCAAGCAAGCCTGCTTGGGAAAAAAATTATTTTTATACCTGTTATGTGTAAACTAAAAAAAATGTTTTAAGATAAATGTCTATTATAGTATATTTTTATTGATTAACCAAATATTTTAGGAAATAAAACAAAATTTTTCTTTCAAATCATAAATTAATATGCTGCATGGCTGATTGAAAAACGCATGTAATTGTACAATATCACATATTTTGATCTCATTGTTAACCATTCATATAAATATTGCTTATATCAATATTTTTGTTAAAAAGATAAAACTCATAAATCTAGTCCACCTATCTATTTAAAATAATATGTAATGATATATTGAAATTAAGGAAGTAAGAAGGTTACTCTTATGTAAAGAAGTTTATTTGTTTTGCTAACATAAAATGCGTCACAAACTTAACTATGGATTTCTATTTGCTTTTTCACCTACCAGGGAAATGGAGAGATTGGAACAAGAAAGAAAAACACAAGAGTTGTTATTACTTAAACAACAGGTAAAAGCTGTTTATTTTTAAACAATATTTATGTACACTATTCTTCATACATTACCAATATCACAATACAAAACACAATATAAATGCAATATCTTACTAATGCCAATACACAAGGTAAATGTAATATTAATTGAATTATAATTTTGTCAAAGTTCCATGCTTTAAATGCACATAAATGTGGAATACTGGAGAGATGTAAACCCACAGATAACAAACATGAACAGAAAATAGGCAGTTACTAATATTAACAAGATCTCAAATCAAGATGATTTAATATGTTAGCACTTCAAAATCAGATCTGATTAAAAAAATACTACATCAGCACATTTCTGATGTAGTTGTAGCAAAACTTTAACCTTGATCCTAACTAATTATATTTGATGGAAGTATAATGAATGCCATGCAACGGCATGAACAAACTCAAAATCATTTGGAAGTAATGGTATTAAATTTGCTGCATTAAAAAAAAAAGCAGTGACAAATTTTTTGGACGCTATCTACATATGCAGTAGATAAAGTAAAATGCATGGTTAGGTAAAACAAATGGTTAGGAAAGATGCCAGAGGAGGTTAAGTACATAGTCATGGGAAATAGATAAAATAAATAGGTTGGTAAAATACTAAGGTAAATAATATGCTTATGAGTAGGTAAAAGTACCCCTGTAGTTATAATTGCTGAATAAAATCCATGATAAATAAGTAAGTGAGTATCTTGAAGTATTTAAAAATGTTTGTGCTAACCTCATAAGTTAGTAAACAAGTTATTTTGCCATTAAATTTAAAAACGGTAAATAAAAACTAAATATTCAAGCAAAATTAAAATAACTGTTTATAAAAAAACAGAAGAAAAATCTTGTTATTGCATTAATTGAGATCCCTCAAGTTATCTTGAAATTATTTTTGCCTGTTGACTGTTGATGGAATTATCTATTTGAAACTAAGTCAGATTTCTATTTCAATTCGCTTAAAGAATGTTTCTTACCATTGTTTGTTAAAAGTATTTACTCTTTGAAATACTTAGCATCTTAAATAAAATGTATGGTAATGTTTTTGTTGTTGTAAAAGAAAGAATTTCGGCTTTGGTGTTCGTTTAGTGTTTTTAATGCAATTCTAAATAGACTTGATTGTGAACATTAATTCTGATGATTCATTAGATATGGTCGTGTGAAAAAGAATTAGATCACATAATCATTATATGATTGTATAATTCAGTGTTCTTTGGAAGGTAGATTATGTAATCATATCTAATTATAGCTAATCATAGATAATCTTTTGTTTTAGTAATTAAAATTATGGACAATTAAGGAAAAAAAAATTTTTAAGTTTTTCATAAAATAATTTTTGTTCCAATTCTTCAAGTAAGGAATACATTTTGTAAAAAAATTTTATAATAATTGGTATTCTTTAGACCTGTATTTTTTATTTTGATTCATCATAATAGCAAGAAGAAGAAGAGCGCCAACGACTGGCACTTGAAGAAGAGAAACGGGTAAAAGAAGAGCTGCAAAGGCAAGCTGAAATTTCCAAGATGAAGCTGCTGGAGGAGAATAGAAGAGCACTTGAAGAACAAAAAAGAATTGAAGAGGAAACTCAGAAGCAGGTAAATCCAATTATTTAGATGGATAAAGTTAATAAATGGCTCGTTATAAGTCATGTTGGGCGATTTTATTTGTTGTTATTTGTTCTAAGCTATATAAGGCTTAGATAAATTATATATATATCTACTTATATATAGGTTCCATATGTTTCATATGAATTATATTATTTCTGTAAGTTATTCTATAAAATAAACATCATTCATGGATGTTTGAAAATACAACAAGGAAATAATTGATTATTAAGTTATATTTATTTATATTTATATATGTTTGGACTGAAATATTCTGGTATTTTATTATTATCACGTTCATCCTTACCCTAAATTGTGACAATTTTCTTGGAAATTTTCTTGAACACAAAAGAATAAAGTTATTTTGATTTTAATCAAAAAAATTTTTTTTTTACTTTTCTCATAGAAATTTTATTTTGCATAAATATGGAGTTTTTAAAAGTATTTTATTTCACCTTACACATTTCTATGCTGTAAATTAAAACGGGAAATAGGTAATAAAAAGGTAATAGATATCTCGAAAGTCGTGTCACTCAGGCATCTAATTTTTACTTGTAGAGAAAAAAATTTTTTTTAAGCTTTAGATAATACCAGACTGTTCCATCTGAGATTGTAGATAAATATTTAAACTACAAGTCTAATTACTTTACTTTAGTTAATAGGTTCCAGGCTTTTATAAAATTACTCGCATTTTAGGGGGACATTTATAAAAAAAATCTGTTTTGGTCATACCTTCATGAACCTATGAAAATACAGGTGTTTTCAGTTTGATTTAATGTACGTGTTAGAAGTTTTGGTGGGTTATCATTTCTCAATTAACTAATTTTGTTTTGATATTCATAAATTATTTGGCGCTTACTAGAGGGGCTTGCTTAAATTTTGTTGCTTTATAAAAAAAAAAAAAAGAAAAAAAGAAGAATACACCTTTTTAGTTAGTTATGAACTTTACATTTAGATTTGGTAGTGAATTTTACTTGTCTCATTCTGCCTATTTAATGATCTAATGATTCATTTATTAGTTTTCACTGAAATTATACAAATAATTTTTAGTTTCACAAAAATCTTTCTCTGGATTTAGATAAATCTGGTGACTCATGAAATATCTCATGTAAAGGGTACTTCATATTAGTTTTATTTTTAAAAGGAAGAAGAGGAGAAGGCGCGCTTGGAAAATGAAGAAAATCTTGCTAAGGAAGAAGCTGCACTGTAATTAAATTATTCAAAAGTTTTAAGGCTTTTAACCCCTTGCTTGTTTTTTGTTTGAAACTAATTCACTAAAATTATCAAGTGTCATTTGATTCATATGGGCCCATATTGAAAGTGGTTTTGTCCTAGCAATAGACACCCAAGTAACAATTTTAGACCTTTAAAGCCAGCAGGGTGCTATGAATCCATCTATGTCTAGAGAAATAATGTTTTCTCAAAAACATATGCTCTAAAAATTATATATGTTTATATTGTGTTTGGATATGTTGTTCATTTTTAAATTATTATTTTTTTTTTTTGGACAAATTTAGACATGACCCTCCATTTGCATAATTTTAGAATATTTCGGAAGTTGGAAATTATCAAATATTAAGATTTTTTTAAACTAGAGATACGTGTGAAATCATATGAATAAACATTAGAAAGTTATCATAACATCATATCTATTGATTGATTTTTCTTAAACAGGTTTTCTTTCTTTATGATAAAATTTTGTATGATATGTGAGCTTATTATGTCCACATGATTCTCTGGTAAACCTAGGTGTACTCTCTTTAAAAAACTCTATGAGGCGAGACTTCATCTTTTGTTTTGCATAGTTTTTCTGAGAGCAAAGTGGGTCAATCGGATATTAAAAAAAATTTTTTTAATATCAATTAGGTATAAGTATATTATAAAAAAAAAATGCATGAAAAAACTCGCTGAAATCTTGACTCCGCATCATAACAAATTCAGTTGAAACGAAAAGGTAAATGGATGAAAACTTTGTATTAAAGGAAATAAATATATGTTCGTTAGCAACTTTAATTTGTTGAACATCTTTTCATGCTGTAATTATCCAGGACTTTCATTAACTGAAAGATAAATAATTAATGAGTTTAACATCTCAGTTTTTCTTAGTAAAGAGATTACCCATCACCAGTGTGGTTTCTTAGTAAAGAGATTACCCTTTACCACGGTGGTTTCTTAGTTAATGCAAAGTTACATTTATTAATTTTAATAGTTTTATTTTATCTGCGAAGGAGGGTGGAATTTTTAAAAGGCATTTTCTAGCAGTGGCATTCAACTATAGGTAGTTTGGCTAAAACTGAAATTAAAGGAAGGAGAATATGTGTTACCTAATATATTTCTAGCAAGAAAGGCTTTTGTTTTTCTTTTTATGCATAAATTTTCTTTTTATGCATAAACTTTTTTTTAAAAAAAAAAGTGATGTTTTACACAGGCGTTATATAGTCCGTAATATGAACAAAAATGTTTATCGAAGAATGAGATGTTTGAATTCACATTCCTTCCAATGGCTTTGTTTTTGTAAATAAATAAACTCACTTTTACTTGAGAATCAATTTGACAAAACCCCAGTTTTTCCAGAAAATCTGCTAAAAATTCACTTAAGTTACATTCTACAATGTTGCTTTGCTTAACTATTTCTTTTAATTTCTACAGCTACATAAATTGCGTTTGAAGCCAAGATAATAAAATTATGTGATTTACTTTCATAAGCAAATGGTCAGGGCTGGAGGAAATTGAATTCTGGTTGTCGTACTTTTTAAAGAAATGATTTTATTTCTATGGTCTTTAAGTTTAATACTTTAATATGTCAAGCTCTTATGAAATACACTGGGCGAGGACTTAAACATGAAACGAGCTACTTTTAAAAACTAAATGCTTTTTTAAACCTCTAAAAAAAACAAAAAGTATATTTTTCATAAAAAAAAAAAAATCAATCTCCATCAAAATAGGGTCGTTCGGCAATGCAAAACAAAAGATTATATTGGTCTTGCCTGAGATGAATTTGTATGGTTTGTATTTATGAAAGAGCATCTGAGGTTGCCGCTTTTGTATAAATTCTTTCTTCAATTTTTTAAATTTTTACCGGAATTTGACTCCATAGAATAGGTTGCAAAAAGGAGTTTGTTTATAGTTATAGATTTAGAGTATTTTTTAGGCATAAAAAAAAAATTTTAGAGATAAATTGTATTTACTCTGAGATATTGCAGAATGATGATATCCTTCTTATAAAATATAACAATGTGCTTTTATGTTTAGTGACTTAGGTTGCTATTAGGAAGTGTTATGAAATATATATTTTGTTAAAATACGTACTTATATTTATTAAGACTAAAGGCTCAAGAAGAAGCAAAGAAATTGTTGGAGGAAAAAGAAAGGAGCGATCGAGAGGCGACAGAAGATGTTCTTCGGCAGATGGCAGAGCTTGATGCACAATTACAAGTATGTTAAACAATTTTACCACATTTAGGAACTTGTTATATTGATTTTAATTTTAAGCTAGATTCATTTTCTTTTAAAACTATTGATGCTTTTTAAAAACTTTAGTAATTTCTAGACACAAAAATGACCAGTTTTTTAAAAGTTATTTCTATATTCCTCAAATTTAGGGAGTTTTAGATACGTTGACCATTTTGTGAAAAAATTAATAGCCTTGCTCAAGTAATTGGTATTTGGAGAACAAGTGTTTTGTTGAGCCGCAGAACTGAAGTAATTTTAACATTCATTTATTTATTTATATATTTTTATTTTTTAGTTTGAAGAGGCCATGGATGATGATGATGATTTTGATGATGATAACGTTTCTCGAGTGATCAATTTCAATGATGATATGTCTGTTACTGAAGATCGTTCAACGATTGAAGGATATTTATCACTAAAAGGTTATTTTTTCAATAAAAATTTCTTTATAACTTTAGTATAAAAATTTAAGCATAGGGCAGAAATTTTTCATTCCTTAGGAAATGGTTATTAAAGAACAATTTCTGCAAAGCTCTTTGTTTTTGATTTGTTTTCTGGTTATTAAGCTTAACATTTTTTTGTTTTAAAGTTGTTATAAGTGAGAGATATTGTTTCATTACAAAGATTGCTGTTCATTAAGCAATTGAGAAATCACTTAAGGAAAACAGTGATTACTGTAAGTCTCAACATGTTAGCATGTGCAGCAGACAGATCTAATGTTCTAATCTTGGAATGTTGGATAAAAGTTCTTACAGCTGGGTGCCTTTCCTAATGCTAAACAGGGCCCTTGTTTCATGGGGCCACACATAGACCACCTAGCCAAATGAACTGTTTGTGGTAGACACCAAACTGGCATTTAACCATATGGTTGTCTGTTTAAAACTCTTTTTGGTACTAGGCCCAAGCATTATAATTTTTGCTCAGATGTACCCAAAAAATATCCAATTTGTTATTTTCCAAAAATTTAGTGGAAATTTATTTAATTTTCTTCCTTCTAATATTTTTTTTAGAAAAACTTAAGCAAAGAAAATCTCGAAAACTAATATTATTATCAAAGAAGTATCAGTTGATTCTGTTGAAATTTCCATAACCAATGATTCTAATTCTTATACTTTGGTAACGTTGGTCAATTTAAAATTTTGATTTTGTCTGGCTTTTATAATGTCATACTTTACATGCTAGATATCATGGTTATAGACTTAAATTCACTAGGAATATATATATAAACAGGAGTTAAGGTTAAGTTCTATAATACAAATGGTGGATGTAATCACATTCTTAAGTGGTTTTGCACTTATTTAGGGTGCAGTCAATTTATTTATTCGAACATATGGGTACAGAGAGTGTATGGATCTCAGGCGGTATAGGATTAATTCATTAATCTACACTCTTGGAGCTTATATTCATTCTAAAAAGTAATTTGATAAGTAGATCATCAAATGAATGATAGGAGTACAGATGAACAAATTTCTTTAAATAAAGCAACTATGATAATAAAAAATTAGATAAATTTTTATTTGAATTTTTAATATCATATGACATCATTTCTATATTTTGTAGAAAATTGATTAATGTTAATTAAAAGATAAATTTTTTCTAGCAACAAAAAATAATTCTCTGTTCATGATTGCCAACCATGAATTATCTCTTCACAAGATAAGCCATGTACGTCACACTGTATGCAAAAAATTGTTTTTGTATGCCGTCCATAAGGTAATTCACGTATAAAAATAATAAGCATAACAAACTTCTATCAATAGATTTTGATGGCAAATTAATTTTGATTGCATTATCTTATGAAATTATAGTATCTCTTAGCAAAAATGGAAGCATCAAATCATCAAATCTTTGCGATCTTCAAGGATACTGGATATCTGTAAAAATATTTGAAATGAAGAAAATTATTGGAATTTTGTTACAAATTGTCTCAGGAAATTTACCTTCCATCAAAAGCTACTGGTTGATAGATGATCTTTAAAATAAATTGTAGTGCTGTATTATGGATAGAAGTTAGGTTAAATGTGTGTTGAGGTTTTTCATTTTAAAAGCAGCTTCTCCGTATCACAGTAGACTATAAAAAAGTAAATCTTAAAGAATCTTAAAGGAGAAGGAAAAACAACATTGTAGTTTGTAAATGAAATAAGATGTTCTTGTAATTAGTAACTATGCATATGTACATAATTTCTGTTGCTACTTGTTAATTTTAATGAAAATGTCAAAGTCAAACCTTAATTAATGTTGTGTCCAAATGATGTCACATGACACTGTTCTAAAGAAAGCAGTTTGTTGTAAAAAAAAAGGGGAAGAAATAACAAGCCTTTAACACTGCTCATTCAGAAGCTCAAATGCAACTGAAACACTTTTAGACCTGGTTAAAAAAATATGCAACACAAGCTTGTTGGCTTTAAAAAAAAGCTGTGGAAGGAAACAGTGCATTTTATGGCTTCTGCGATGATACGTTGTCATGAGGCATTGACCTTTAATTGAGAATCTACCAATAAGAAATGTAAAAGTATTGCTTAGCGTGATATGTCAACTTGTATGATTGTATAATATAACAAAATTACACTATTTAATATTTAAAGGAAATTCTAAAGTATTTTAGTGAAACTTATTTGAAAACTTATGAAAAGTCAGAATATTTTTGCTATAAATCAATTGAGATACTAGATATCATTTTATTACAACAGATACCAATTAGAATATTTACAAATACAAATTTTTTAATAAAGTTTTGTTTTAAAATTGTTTTAATATTCTTCATCAAAAATAACGTGTTATGTTAAAATATAAATTGATTTCCAGGGCAATCCCGTAAACTTTCAAATTGTGGTTCAAATTTCAGAAAATTGAAGATAAATATAGTAATTTTGAAGTTGAAGCTGGATGTTTGCACTTTTAGAGATTTTAAGCTGTAAACTAAAATGCCTATGCAATATAAATAATATAAACTGTGAGGCTTTTTACTAATTTCACGCACTTTTAATGGATCTGAAAGAATGCAGTTTTGCAATGGTTTTATTTTAGTTTGTTATAATTTTTATCTTTAGGACTGGACTGCTGGTGTACTGATGATGTTTTTACCATGATAAATATCTTAATAATAATAATAATAATAATAATAATAATAATAATAATAATAATAATATATTATCTATAAAATTTTTTTTTAGGTGGCATTATGGCTAACCCGAAGAAGCACTGGTGTGTTTTGAAGGATGACACCTTGATGTGGTTCCGTGGAAAACAGGTTAAGGATCTTTTATTATCTCCAAAAATATATCTTTTAACTCCACTGAAGCATTAAGAATCCTATAAAATCATTAACGTCTGTTTGCATCTGTTCCTTTTTCTCAGTTGTAGTCATTAAGGGTAAAATTTTCGCAAAATAGAGATTTTTTACTCTAAAACGTCGACCGTCAGCATGATTGCTTTCACTTTGGTTTGTTTACATCAGCAATTATTGTTTCCAAATGGTCCTCATTATTATATCGCGTTGAATACTCCTCCGTTGATCGCTTTAAAATTTCTTTGTGCATAACTAAAAGTCACAACTCAAACCTCCAATTTTATTTGCTTAAGTTAACCTAGCGCGCGTCCCTTATTCATCGATTAAATTCAACACTAAAGTTGGTGTATAAGTTTTCTCTCCTTATGCATAAGTTTTTTGATAAAGCTAGGTGATCAATGCATTTTTTTAGCTGAAATTTAGATTCTGGCCTCTATTTGTTTTCAAACCGAAACTTTATACATTGTTTAAAAAAAATGTCAATTGTGAAAAGCATTAACTAGCATTTTGCTCTAAAAATGATTTTTGGTTGTATTATTTCTGAAAATTTTGCTGTCAAACATTTCGAAAAAAAATAATAACATTATGTGGACCAATTTGTTTCCATTTTTTAAAAATTGGTTTCTTTAAGAAAAAATTAAGTTTAAAATTGTAAGAATTGCTTTTGAATAATTTTATTACCAGGCCTGTAGTTTAAGACTGGCATAATGTGTTTATGATAACACAGTTTTATATTTATTATTGTTGCAGTTTGTAATTGTTTAGAAAGCACTTAAAAGTGGATGGTTATTCAAGAAAGGAGGTGGCAGTGGAACTTTATCAAGGTGAATGTTTTTCATCTTTTATCACTTTTCCAAGTTTTAAGGAAAATATTTTTAAGGTATATATTTTTAGGGATACAGTGAAAATATTAGCTGCTAAATCTTGTATTAATTATTAAAATACTACGTCTCTATAGCCACTCCAAATGCCTGTGAGAAATTATGCTCAATCTAAATAGTTACTTCTATTTTAAATGGTTGTGTTTTTATATGGAATATTTTTTTTGCTGATGTGGTCAAATGTAATATTTGTCACATAGCTGTTTAATTAGACTTGCAAGATTGTTTTTGCAGTGGTTGTTTGACATTAGAACCTAGTGAAGCGAAGTCCTGTATATAAATTTATGTCAGTCTGTAAATCTGTAATTATTCAAATTCTTATTTATCAATGCTAGATTTAGATATGCCTAAAAACGAAAATTTTTGCCCTAAAAACAATGTTTATAATATAAATACAAGATTTATGATATAAAAACGAAGTTTTTGATATAAAAACCAGGTTTATGTTACAAAAACAAGGTTTATGATACAAAAAACGAGGTTTATGATACAAAAAAACGAGGTTTATGATACAAAAAAATGAGGTTTATGATACAAAAAACGAGGTTTATGATATAACTACGAGGTTTATGATATGAAAACCAGGTTTATGATACAAAAGCAAGGATGGCTAACTGCTCAAAGTTATCCGTTGCTCTGTTCCATAACCTGTTAAATCTGAAACAGATCTGAAACATTTTTTTAACTTTATCAATTTTTTACGATATCAAGATGTAGTTTTTCTGATGAGTTTGAATTTTCTGTCCTAAGACTCAAGCCAAAAATTAAGAAAAGTTTGTTCAGATTCCACTTAAGTTTCTACAAAAAGATAAATATTTTTTTTTCGCATTTTAGTCTATAAAGAAATTTAATTGGGACTGAGACATAAACAAGTCAAATTTTGTCCGAAAATATGTTTTTACTTCCTTAACCCCTTAAGCATCACCTTTTAATTTTAAAGTCAGCATTAAAACAGCAAAAGTTTAGCTAAGCTTTGCTTTCATCAGAAATCCGGTGGCACTTGGTCTTAAAACAAAATATCTACATGAAGTGCCGTTAATTAGGGCATGTTTACATGAGGTTCACACATTGTAAGATTATGGCAATAACCCTGTTGAAAATTATTTTATATTGATTTACTAAATTTTTATTGATAGATGATATTTTTGTCGTTAAAATTTTCCTTTTGATGACCATATATAGCAGTTTTGCATCACAATCTTTTTCCACTATAGATTTATTACATTATCAATGTTTTCGTTTTTTTCATTTTTCCATATATGATATTACATTTTCATTGTTTTTTTTACTTTGTGGAATTTCAATGTGATTAATTGAATCTTTATTGATTTTAGCCTGCCTTAATTTTAAATTTTGTTATAGAATTTTTTGGCTAAGTAGTAAGTACCAAAAAATAAAAACAAAAAATTGTGTTATAGTAAATTATGTTGGACTTATTTCATCTTGCATACAAAATCTTAATGAGTTTTTATTCCCCAGAGCTTATGGTTGTAATTGTTAACATTTGCACAGGCGTTGACCATTTCATGAATTTTTAAATTCCTGAAGAGAGATTTGAATAAAATTATTACAGTTTTACTAAAAGTTTTCACTGAAAGTAAATTAATGTCCCAATCTTAATACTACTGGAATTAAGATGTATTGTAATAAAAAGGGACTGAAATTTTTTCCAAAATAATACTTAAATTCTGTTTGGAAACGATTTTTAGGCGTAATTGGAAAAGACGATGGTTCATATTAAAAGATACGATACTTACCTATCATGAGAATGACCAAGACGGCTCAAAAGTTTTAGGAGAAGTGGATCTTAGAGCATGCAAGTAAGTTGTTTGGACTCACTTTAAGCCAACAAAGTTCTTTGAATTCACCATGTCCTTTTGTCTGTTTTCTGTAACACTTTTTTCCCAGTAGCTGTTCGTTAACCAGCCCTGTTCATTAGCCAGTCTTGTTCATTAGTCAGCCCTGTTTCTATAAACTTAAAAGAGACTTGCTAGTGCTGGATATTCTATAATTTTAAAAGAGACTTGCTTATTAGTGTTGTATATTCTATAAATTTAAAAGACACCTGCTAGCGAGTGTTGGATATTCTATAAAATTATTCCAAAAAGTATAAGTTTTACTACATTTGCAGAACTAATTATAAAAAACGATGTGCAGTGATTAAATTAAGTAAACACTAGTGTTAAAAGACATAATTCTTTTTAGAATATAAAAATATGTTTATATATTTACAGTTCAGGTGTTTAAAGCCTCCTTGAAATATCAACTGAAATAAGCAATTCACAAAGTTTTCAATTAAGTCTTTATTTTTATTATCTAATCCCACAATTGATAAATAAATAAATAAATAAATAAATAACATCGCATTTTAAATTGCTATTGATAATAACACCTATTTAAAAAAATATTACATTTCGAGTGACATGCTTTTAAAAAATCAAATATTTAAAAAAAACTATTAGTCTATCATCTGAGGGTAGTGGACCTGGAATATCAAATGAGCAAATTTTAAATTATGCTATGAGGTAGGTATATGTTTGAAGTTACCGTTTAAGCAGGGTTGGCACAGTGGTAGGACGTTTCACTTCGTAGCGAAAGGTTACGAGTTCGACTCCCACCTCTTGCGGAAGTTTATTTCCATGTTATCTCTGAGTTTCCGAGCAAAACTCATTGCTTATTGCAACGTTAGCTCAAATTGGTTGGGTTGTTTGGTTGAGCGAATTTCGTAGACGCAAATGGGCGTTCTAAGTACTCCAAGACCCGCCATGTGGGCCCATCTAGAAATATTGTCTCGACAATTTTTTGGTTCTCCACGCTAAATATAACATTCTCATTCTCTCTCTCTCTCACCAAAACACAATGTTAGCCATTTTTGATTTTCTTGCTAGTTGACTTTAGGATTGTTTTTAGCAAGAGTTAAATTAGACTTCTCTGACTCGTGTTTCTCGTGTTTCTTATACATTGCAAATCTATTTTGATTTGCAAAAAAATTCTTGAAATTTAATCTAGCAGCCTATAGTGAAAATATTCCTTTTAAGGTAATTTACTGTAATTCTAATAAATTCATATATGTCTTACATTAGTTGTATGTGCTTTTTTATACCAAAGGAGAAAGAAAAAATATCCCGACTTGCTGGGTTGATTTTTTTATGTGAGTCTTACTACCGGAAAGTTTCGTTGACCACAAATCAACTCCAAGGTCACTTTCTTTCGATTAGTTTTATCAAAGAAGGTTGATACAATTAACTTGATGAATATCAGTAATGAGGTTGGCATTGCCAAATGCCGGTGTTAATTCACAGAGCTGGTAGGTTTCTTTTTCCAATGTGATTTGGTTATAAGGGTAGAAAAATAGTTTTTTGAGCTCTGATTGAGCCCAAAAATGGTCATTTTCTGACTAAAAACTTTATTTTAGGCAAACGGCTACCTATCAACACCTCTTGTATTTTTCAATTTTGCCACCTTTTGTGTTTTCTAATTCTACTACATATCAAAACCTTTTGTGTTTTTCAATTCTACTACCTATCAAAACCTTTTGTGTTTTCTAATTCTACTACATATCAAAACCTTTTGTGTTTTCTAATTCTACTACCTATCAAAACCTATTGTGTTTTCTAATTCTACAACCAATCAAAACCTTCTGTGTTTTTCAATTCTACTACCTATCAAAACCTTTTGTGTTTTCCAATTCTACAACCTATCAAAACCTTTTGTGTTTTCCAATTCTACAACCTATCAAAACCTTTTGATAGGTTGAAATTTTGCATAAAATGTTATTTTTGTTAAATTTGCTGTTGGATATTTTAAAATTACTAGGCCCTTATTTAGGGCAGTAGCAAAGTTTTTTAAAGTTTGGTTTTAGATATTTGCTCAAGAAATTTATTTTTGATTCTGCTGAATGATTTCTGAAATCTTTTTATTTTCCAAATAAAAATTTTTTAATGGGGTGGTGGGGGTTCTAAAAAGGATGGTTTTAAATGATGTGATATATATAATTTGTCTTTAAAGAAGAGGTCATTTCATTATTTATCGTGAGAACAATTACTATTTTTGATTTTTCATTTAGACAAATTGTTGATAGCAGCCAAAAAGACAATGCCTTAAGCATAATAATGCCTAATCGTACTTATCATTTTGTTGCTGAAAATGCTCAAGACTGGGAGTGAGTATTTTTTGTTGCACCAACAATATCAGATGATTAGTATTTTTAGCTGTAAAAGATTTGAAAAAAAATGTTTTGTTATTTTGCCATTTCTCAAAGCAGTTCAAATTATATCAAATTGCTTTATATAAAAAAAGTTTTACGATGATTTTTGACAATAGATGATATTTTGGTATTTAGCCCAAAACTTGATATTTTAGAGCTTTTTGAATTTTTTTTTTCAAAAATAACTCATAAATTGAAACATTGAAATCATGAGAAGACAAACTCAGCCTGCCTTCAATTTGATTTGTTATCTTAAACAGAGTTTGACACTTTTGGAGATTTTGCTTAAAATTTTGTTTACAGTCGTAATCCTAGAAGACATTATTTAGCCCATTTGTGTCAGAGCAGAAAATTCTCGTTCTATATCAACGGGAGCTTCTTTTTTTAAGGAGAAATTTCACTCTGGTATCATATTTTCGAAAGTAAGTCTGCTAATCTTGTTTTTCAACATAATTTCTAGGAAATTTTTTTCTTGTGAAGAAAAATATAAGGAATTTTCTGTGTTATTGCTCTTTTTTTAAAGTAACTACTAGCAACTTGGGCTACTAAAACAAATGCTTTGAAGATATTTACTTGGATTAATTCTTAGAATTCTCATTTTTTGAAAAGCTGCACAACTAAATTATTACATTTCTTTGTATAGTGAATGATACGGTATATTAAATTATTACATTACTTTGTATAGTGAATGGCACGGTATATTAAATTATTACATTTCTTTGTACAGTGAATGGTATGGTATATTAAATTATTACATTTCTTTGTACAGTGAATGGTATGGTATATTAAATAGAGTGCATCGTGCAAATGAAGCTGAGTTGTTAGACATGAAAGAAGAGAGTGCAAATGTGAAGAATGCAGTTGTAAGTCAAACTTAATAAATAATTATTACAAATATTATAATAATTATTCTGTTTGAATTTGGAATACGTTAAAGTAAAACCAGTAGGTTTGTTTAGTTATGAAGTAGTATGTTCACATTAATTTTGATATTTGACTAGAAAAGACCAAACTCTATTATAGTTTGGAAAAACTTAGTATCAGACATCTTTTGTTTTTGTTGATGTATTAGGCATCTATTGTTTTATCAATTAGTTAATTTATCAGAATAGTTTCTTGTAATATACTATGGATAGCGTTTAAATTGAAATTGAAAAAGCTTTGATAGGGCTTCAGTTTTTTATTACTATGCTGGGTTAGTTTTTGGTCATCTGTTACTTTTCAAACTGGGTGGAATGATTTGCAACTTATATCGACGGAATGATTTGCAACTTAAGGGCTGAACAAAAGGTCTGAGAATGGCTCAGCTTTTGTATCATCAGGGCTTGTTTTAGCGGCTGCACTTCATAAATTGAGTGATCAAGTTACTATTTTTACAACCACAAGAAAGTTAAGAAAAAAATCATTGTGTCTAAACACTGGATAGATTTTCCTTTTATGCAATGAAAATTAAAATCATTTCAAACATCTAGTAATTGGGCTGATGTAATATGAAACCTATTTTATGGGAATTTGATATTAATTTTGCTTTTTCATCTTGCTCTTTAGGGCACGATAGATACAATTGTCATTGAGAGTGTATCAGTTGACTTTCTAGAAGACAAGTACGTATTATTTATTTTAATGGTCTTCCTTTTAGACAGACTTATTAAAGCTACAAGCTATGAATTCACCAATATTTTTATGTTTGTTTGCCTATGATGCCTTTTCTTGGAGACGTATTTGTCTATAAATGTGAAAAAAGAGCAAAAATTTGTATTCTCAAATTAAAATTTAAAAAAATTAAAAGATATTGTTAGAAAATTTTATCTGTGATTGAAATTATTCGAGTAAGTCTTCAAAAATTTTAGTTTTTTGATCTAAAGTACTTTTGTCTTCCAGAAATTTGATGGTAGTGTACTGTGTGAAACATTTTGCCAAATTTTGTATTATATTTTTAAACCATAAATTCTAGGATTGGGCTATATTTTCAGGGTATTGAGGATTTGTTAAATAAATTTTTGTCTTTTGTCTTTGAATAAAAATAATGATCAATATTAGCATTTAGCCAAAGTTGACAGAATTTTTTGCAATAACCTTTTTCATAGACTTTAATCAAAATTGCAAATGGTTATATATCATTTCTATGAAGTAAAGATTTGTAAGGTGGTACTCATCAAAAATGTCATCAAATTTGAAGGGTGTGATAGTTTTGATAGTTCAAATGAAGGTTATTGTTGGATTTACAGAATTGCCAACTTGTAATTAGGGTTTTTGTTGAGCGTATTTCAAAACTCTCTTACTAACGCATGTTTAGTAAGAAATACCCCTGTTTTTAAACACCCAGTGAGTTTTTTTATCTGGAAGCATTCACAAGCGAGTTAGCCTGGCATTGTGAAGTGAATGTACAGTACTCCGCTCCTGACATGTATGTGAAGGACATTCTGCCAAAATATAAAAATTTTGTTTATGTCTCTGTTATCAGAGAAAGATTTTATGAAAATTTTTAGATTAATTTTACTCGCTTGCTTTTTACTTTTGACAAATCTGGTATGAAGAGTGTAAATGTAATATTCTTAATATTCATTTCTAGAAATGAGAACCTATTTTGTCCGAAATCCTTTATTTCAGATGGGTTTACTGAGAGGGGTATTGAGTATTTCAGATAGGTTTATTGAGACGGTTTATTCAGTATTTCAGAATGGTTTATTGAGACAGGTATGTATTGAGTGTTTCAGATTGGTTTATTGAGACAGGTATTGAGTATTTCAGATAGGTTTAATAAGGCGGGTATTCAGTATTTCAGATTGGTTTATTGAGACAGGTATTGAGTATTTCAGATAGGTTTAATAAGGTGGGTATTCAGTATTTCAGATGGGTTTATGGAAACGGGTATTTAGTATTTCAGATAGGTTTATGAAAACGGGTATTTAATATTTCAGATGGGTTTTTTGAGATAGGTTTGTAGGGAAATAAGAATGGTTTCAGAAATTTTTTTGAAAAATCAAAAATTTTTCTTTAATTAATGTATTTGCAATTAATGTAGTAGAAATATGCAACAGGTTAAGCTAATTCCCACAAAATTTGTGTGAACAATTTTTGAGTAATTTTTCTAATGTCAAAGATTTTTAATAATTAATTTTATGCACTTCTAAATAAACCAAATAAACACGCAATAACACGCACATTAATTCTTTAACTTTAAAGACACAGACCAAAGACCGAGGTTTCATCACAAGACTTTTTTACACCTGACTATGTTCCAGTCTCTTATCTTGGTGATATGAATACAAAACAAAATCTTCCATTTGCTGGTACTATAAGTAAAGGGACGTTGCGAATGTCTAAGTGAGTATAGCTGTACAGAGCAAATTTTTTATTTTGGCATAATTTGTCTCATTTTTCTTTTGGTTTATGAATTTTATGAATTTTTGTAAATGCACAATTTTTTGTTAACAAAGATCTGCACCACAAAACGGTAATATAAAAATTTTAAACTATTCATTTTAAAACACAATGTAGAAAGCAAATTTAATTTATTAAGTAACATTTTGAAAATATAAATACTAAAAACCAGCTAGGTTTTTATTTAGCCAGTAATTACATGCCATACGCCATACGCCATTTTTATTTTTCTCAAATAATGCTAATACTATCAGTTATTAGTGAGGGATGTTAGCATAATTAATAATTAGCACAAACTATGTTAACTCTAGGGCAAATTATGAAGAAAACACCAAATTTCATCCAGATGAAAATGAACAGTGCCGAAATTCTTCAGGGGCCAATATGATGTCATCTTTTCTGACGTCAAATTTTTTTTGTTTTGTTAAGGGTTAAAATTTAAAATACTCTAATCGACTTATATAGAAGATATAAAAGTAAAATGGGAATTTGAAACTTTTATTATTAATTATTACAATATATGTCTTCTCTATGTGTTGGCTCGCATACCCATGTATTGATAACCATCTTTCTATGTTGGCCAGCTCCAAATTCAACCCACAATTGGGTGAAGTTTAGCGAATAAAATGTGTAAAGTGCAAAGAAAACTACATCTGTATCAACAGTGATGTTAAATTCTCTACTTGTATCTGTAACTTGAACAAATATACGTGAATCAGCTTCTTCATAGTTGCACGGTTCAAGAAATGATGTATTAATGTCATTAATATTGGTTATTATGTTTGATAAGTAAACAAAGTTTCCGTTGTGGTGTGAACGAAAACAGTCCTGTCAAAGGTCGGTGGTGGATCAATGTTTGGGTGTTCAAGTGAGTGTAGGCGTTTTAAAAACTCAGATTTATCGAATTAAGAATATTCGCAAGTGGATTAGAGCATTTTAAGTTTTAACCCTTAACAAAAGAAGCAAAAACAATTTCACATCAGAAAATATGAAATCATATTAGCCCCTGAAGAGCATCATTTTTTTTATTTTTTGAATTAAGTCACGCTTAGGGTCATCTGGACTAAGTTTGGTAATTTCTTCATAGTTTTAGTTTAAGATAGTTTGTGCTAATTCCCCTCGCAATATTTACTATATTTGCTGAGTGCAATTAATATGTAATTCTGTACTCATGGATTTAAGTAAAGAAGTTAACTTACAATTTCATTTTTCATTCTGTCAACATGTAATTGACACGTTATTTTCGTACAATTATTTTTTTTAAATTCAGGCTCATTATTTCTTAAGATTTTTCATTTAAATTTATAATAGGATTGATGCATTTATATATGCAGTTCTCTTATGTTTTTCTCTTGACCAAACACGTGAATGTGAATTTTTTTAAGCCTAATAACTTCAGCAAGTTTTCCTTTAAAGAACGCGACTTGCTTTGTTATCAAAATATATAACAAAGTTAAAGGCGATAAACGATACAGCAGTGGCGTATAACTCAGACAACGAGAAAACTTTAAATAAAAATATCAACACAAACAAAACAGAATAGTTACAATACTACGACTTATTACTATTACTAACTGAAGCAATCTTAGAAGCCTTGAAAACATTTTCAAAACGATGTTTAACGGAGCAAAACAAAATGTGGCATACAATACAGAATAAAGACCGAAATGTTGAAATACCATGTTTACATAAATGGACACATATTGACACATTAAGCAACAATTGCTATCAGCTTTTACTGTTTGTAATTACTTATACACCCAAATAACTGTATTGTAAATAATGAATTAATTGTATTAATAATGTATGAAATATTTCTTCACTTTTGGTTAACGTTTTGGCAGCCAAATCCATGAGGTTTATTATGAAGTGAATATTACTAAATAAACTAAATACCAAATTACT
>JAUZNK010088225.1:0-12683 GCA_035046665.1 Euphysa ruthae | reverse complement strand
CAGTCAAGCTCCAGATAAATAACTCCTTACAGTTAACTCTTATCTACAGATTAAAATAGCAAATATTTCAATACATTTATCTAAGTCAATCCGAGCGTAAATACTATATTGGGTGTAAAGACCAGATTATGCGGAAAGACCAGAAATGGTTTAAGTGTTTTTATCAATTTTGAATTTACGAAATTTCAAAAGTTAGATTTGAAAAACTTTATGAATTGGTATCAGATTAGGAGCTAAATATCATTAGAAAATGCTGAGTAAGATAATAGTCCAAGAGCTAAGAGCAGATACTTCCACTGTATTAATAGAAGAAGGTTTAGTTCTTCAAACATAGTTTAAACTGCTTCCACTAAAAATTTTTATGCAATGTCTAAAGTATTGAGTTACATTAATGTCAGCGTAGTCAGTTAAATCCTGGTATAGATTGTACAAAATACTTGTTTATGTATAACAAGAATGAATATTTCAACTGTTTACTTAAATAATAGCTTCTCTTAGACTTTTAAACATGTTTTTTGTCTTATTTTAACATTTTTCACGTTATAATATGGTATTTTAAGGTTGTTGCGGGTCTAGCATAAGGTTGGTCTGGAGATTTGATGCTATATTTAAGAAATTTATGACATTATAAAGTTTTCTTTCAAATTTTAACTAAAAGATTCATATTTATATGCCCATTTCCAGAAGTAGGCAGGTAAGTTCGTAATTTTCGTGGTAAAACCAAGGAACAATGGGCTATATCTCCAGCTGGGTTATGGTCATGGTTTATAATCAAAAGTATTTCCTTACCAAATTTTTGACAAAACTTTTCATTCCATGAAAAAATATTTTTGTGAAAAAAGAATAAAAATCATCTCTGTTTGTCCCCTGTAATTAGAACACTGGGCGTTGCTTATCAATTGCTGTAATGAACTTCTACTCTTAATAGTTATCTGTGGTATCAAACCTTCTAATAAGGATGAGATGAAAATATTTCTCTCTACCGCTTTAAATATAAGTATGATGCCAGTAAATAGCAAATTTAAACTTAAAAAGGTATTGAAAAAAATAGAACTAAAGAATTTATAATTTAGACATAACTGGTATATTAAACAGGTATTATTTAAATGAAATTATGTGAGCATATTTGACAAATTAGGAATTTAAAGGAAAAATTCAAATGCACATTTTGGGTAACAGTGCACTTTTTTTTTAAATTTCACATTTTTGTATAACTAAAATTGGTCTTATCAGACCTCAAATTTTCAAGATAAAACAGAATATTAAAGAATATTGAAAAATACTGTCCATATTTTTACATTACTTTGTATGGACTGCTCACGACCCTCATTACGTTAAAGTAATGTGAACTGTAATTAGTCGAACTAGTTGTCATTGTGGCAGTCAGAAATAAGTTTAGAGTATTTAGTAAAGAAATTAATATTGAGAGGTATTATTGAGTAAAGAAAATTATCCATCATATTTTGTAATTTATAATGACAACATTTGGCTGCTAGAGTATTAAATACCGATTTTTGAAGTGGTATTTTGTTGCTATGATTTTAATTATCAAACGTATAAAAGGTTCATTCATGGTAGAAAGCCATCAATTCCTCACTAAAACGGATCATAGAATGTTTTTTCTCTGTTTATTAAATGTTCTCACACAGGTGAATCTAATTAGCCTCCATAAGAATGAGAGGTTCCTTGGTGACGCTGTGCAATGTCATTAACTTTTCAGGTAAGCTTCCTTTGGTTTGTTTCGTTTTCGTTATTGCGTAAGCAATTTATTTTAACGACTCAAAGATGTGGTCATTGCTTTTTTTTTAATACCACAAGGTTGCAAACTCGCATTAAATTTTTTTGATATTATTTCTTAGCCAGTTACATTTTGCTGTTTTAATCAAAATGGTTCACGTAAAACTAACTGCAAATATTTCACCATCTTTTTTTTGGTAAGCACTTATTTATGTTTTTTGGCAGCACCAGCAAGTATTCTTTCTTTGTTTTTTAGATACCTAAAAAGGTGGCAGGTTTAGGAGTTAAAACTTAAACACAGTAGGGTCACATTTTTTTGAAAAATTCAACAATATAATTAGTTACAGAGAGTAAAAACATCCTCAAATCCAAATTTCAGGAAAGGGTCAAAAATAATATTATAAAAAATGAATTACTGGAAAAAATTGAGTTTTATCTTGATCTGTCCTTTATTTTCAGCATATTTGTGGTGTTTTAAAATTTCCATAAATAAAACTTTGGGTGTAAATCTTAAAGCATTTTTTTATTAGGTAATAGTTTGTTTTGAAAAAGAATGAAAATGAGGCGACCATCTAAACTACTTAATGGACATCTACATAACAGTGGGTATTAATTATTAGAAACAAGCATGAAAACGTCCCCTACAATCCTTTGTAAAAACTCCTTAAATACTCTATTCTTTGTTATAGAAATCCAAATTGTGTCAAGGAAATGGACGAACCAACTATTAACAATTCTCCTCCGTGTTGTCCCATAGAACAAAAATTACTGCGAGATCAAAATGAAGAATTAGACGAAATCATAAGAACTATTAATGAAATTCAAAATGAATTTATTCACCACTAAATAGATCACCGTTGCATTACTTATATTATCAAAAAAATATTTACCAACGATATTCTAAAACAGTTGCTGAAAATTATTTTTCATTTAAATAGGGTGAAATTCTTTGTAAAAATTTAAGTAACTTATGTTTTTTGAATTCTGAATACCATTTTTAAACTTTGCTTACCCTAATCCTTATTTATTCATTTGCTTGTTATTTTTATTTTTTTCTTTTTTATTTATTTATCTAACTCCTAATGGTAGTTTTTAAATTGCTATTAAGCATATCAGCAACTCAACTTCTCACAAAATTTCGTAACATTATTTGAAAATTTTAGAAAAATTGGATTCAATCGTTGTTTGAACTTGGCTTTTGCAAGTAAAAAGCTGACTATCCATTCTTGTGATAGCCCTATCGATATTATATTCTTTATTACCTAAATCTGAATTTTCAGTAAGTTTTTTTTTCATCAAGTCGTCAGATTATTTTTGGTACATCAATTTCATTAAATAATTAAAGTAAAAAGTTTCTTCATTTTTCGAACGAACAGAGTCCCTCACATGAATGCTTTTTATTTCGATTTTAAAATATGATTAAACTCAATTATAAAATTAAATACATAATTACATTTAATTACACCTAATTACCTTTCTTAAGGTGGATTCCACATAAGCCAGCATTTTTTTTCTAATAATGAGGCATTTTCCTGAATTTTTTTGTACTAATAAATAATGCTAATCATGCTAATAAATACAATCAGCAGAAAAAACAACCTAACAAAAAAAATCCATAATAGCACCTTTCACAGTGGTGGTTTAGATACGGATTAACAGAGAAACCAGTCGGTTAATAGCTTCAAAGAAATTTATCAAAATATCTTAAAATTTAATAGTGAGTTCATGCATATCATAATCAACCACCTTAAACTAATTTTAATGTCTTATATGTTCAATAGTCAACTTTATGGAAAAGCTTTTAGCGCTATCTAAGTTATGACCAGAATTTTGTAGAGAAATTCCAATAAAAAGATATTAGACAATTAAAATGTTAACTTTAGGTCAAGGAACGGACATTTTAAAACAAATGTGCAAAAAATGAGAACTAAAAGATAAGCGGTTGTGAAATGAATGTCCGACCGGCTGTTAAATAAACTGAAAAAGTACTGAAGGAACAGAAATGTTAAATCTTAAAGACTACTCAAAACGTAATGGAAATGAAGGGAATCAATAACACAATGATTTTGAATCCTTTCAGTTTCATAAGTAGGTCGTTCCTTTTCAATGTTTTTATCTTGGGTTTTCTTTTCTGAGTGTCTTACAAAGCTTCTTTTGGGGTGACGATACCTTCAGTCGTTTGCGTATAGTAGTGACGACACTACAACATTTTGTCATACGAGCGCCAAGATTAGTATTGATTCATTGCAATAAATTCAATCCAGCCTTCTCTCCATAATTAAAATGGCTTACGGCATGATATACCCCAAAATAGAGAAATTCTAGTCCAATATGTGTCCGATTTAGGAATTCTGTTCCAGATAGTACCATTGAACGACTAGTTGAAGTTCTGCGTCTTTCCATGGAGAAAATTTTGTACCATTTCCTCCTTACAAACATCTCAAAATTCTTGCTTTCCAGCGAACCGAAGATTGAGGTTTCATCCCAGGCTTTAGTTTGGCATTGCAAACAGTCATGCGACCCCACAAAGATATCATGTACTAAGTAATTTTCCGAAATATATATAAAACTAATACATTAGCTAGCTTAGGAAGTCGAAAAGGTAATAATAATAATTTAAACAAGGACTTACCCAGATTGTTGTAATACCAATTTTGACCTCCTATTTCCAAACGCGGTACTTATATAATTTATCCGGAATCCAATAATTCCAAACATGGCCTACAAAGTGCTCCGCCTGCTTAATCTCAAAAGTGTTAACTTTTATATTATACTCTGTGATCAAAAAATTCCAAATTTTATTAACAAAATATATTCCGCCTGTTTTACACAAACACGTTAATTTTTATATTAACGCGAGCTTGCTGAGGTCAGCAAATTCCAAGTGTGATAACTACATATTTCTGCCACAAGACCTCTATCTAATTCAATTAACAATTATAATAACAGAAGGGATGTTTTCTCTGCTGCATGGCGTCTTTTAGAATTCGTTAAGCAGCAATAATAAATTTTCAAACAAAAAATATTTTATTCAATCTTGCCGAGGGTGTTTTTATTGGAGATGCCGCATTCATGGATGCGTTTTAGTGCTCTATAGTTATTTCATCTTACTCGTACGAGTGCTTTCACCTGCGTTCTCGAAATCTAAACAATCAATTTTGGCATCAATTTTTTAAATGTGAGCCCTTGTTATTTCCATTAAAATTTTTGGTGATAATCAGAAATCGAAGTGTAGTTTAGTATCTAAATCCTTATTACTTCTTTGTCACAACATCACTAATCAAAAGAATTGTATTGGACCAGCAAAATTTATTAATTTTTTATTAAAGAATAATAGTGAACCTGTTATTGTCGTAATCAAGCAAGAAAAAGCAAGTGATTTTAAAACTGATAATAAAATAGAATTAAAAGAAGATCCCTTCGATACTCATAGATTATTTCTTCGTGACTTTTTTAATGCCAGTACTACAGACTGAAGATAATATAAACAATGAAATACTCAACTTGGCACCTAAAATTAAAAATATTATGCAGCCAATATTTTGGAGAACTTGCTTTTACATAATTATTTCCAATTAAAAAGTTAAGATTCTGTTTAAATCGCGACATTGCTTTGATACGTAAAAATAAGAAAATTTAAATGCCGGAATGCTTAGTTAAATTTTAAATAAACTGTTTAACAAATAATTGCAAACGATAAATCATTCAGTCACATGATCACTATAAAATGGTCGCTATAAAACTACAAAACGCATTCCAACTTGTTGGAGAAAATTTCTTCAACAGGCTTTGGTTATTTTGACTTTGATTTCCAGTATTTTCCTTACTTTTGCTAATCTAAGTTTGAATGAGCTTATGTTAACAATATGCAATAAAAAGTTAACGTTAAAGGGTCAAAAAACTGAAATGAACAATTCTAGTCTATTTATCAATGTTCAGGTTACTTTACTGCAACCTAGTCCATTTAACGCAGCCTTTAGAGTAGAGACTTGTTTTTAGAATTCTCTTGCAGACGGTTTTATTGAAAAAAACATTACTTTATGCGATACTTGAGCAACAATTTTGGAAATCCGAAATTTTTCGATTTAATTCGTTAAGTTGTTTAAAAAGGGAACTATCGTTGCTGAGTCTTTACCAAATGCGTAAGAACCTTCAGCAAAGCACATTTTATAAAATTAAAGGGGATATAAAATAATCAAGAATCTGAGAATTTTCTGCAATTTTTTTTGTTTATAAATTTCTTTTAAGTTTGTGAGTAACCAAACAAGATCACTATGCAAAGTAGTGTTTATTTCTTAATGCGAAGATTTCCTAACAAATGCCCTGATTCATGTTTTGTAAAAATCTTTTTTTTTTCATTAAACTCTTATCATGGAAGACCAATATTGTGCAAAAATAAATACAATAAAAAAATCAGTAAAAATGATAACTCATTAGGTGTGAATCATATGCAATTTAAATTTGCGTTCTTATATATCTCTATATATAATTTATTACAAAAGGCTTATAACTTTTTTTTTTTTTTTCAATTTTATTTCTATACTAATTCTTTATATTTTCAAAGAACAGAGCAAAAAAATCACGAACACATGTAAACTTTACAGATAGCTAGCTAGTCAGAGAGATGACGTCAAAAAAATGATGGTGGGGTGTTGTGTATTAATTAAAAATCACTTTAAAAGCTTCTAAACAACCAACTGGTTACTAAATGGTTTACTGATTACATTCTAGTTAACAAAAAAGTATTGTCAGACCAAGTTTTTTTTCCCTGCTATGACTTCGTGGAGTCCAGTATAAAATAAAAAAATTCCAAATTTTCAAAGTTAAATAATGCCATTTCAAAGGGAATATAAAACTGATCAAAATATTATGTAAAAAATGCCGTGGTTTTGACTTACTTCATAAGATAATGGGATCATAGTTTGGAATTATGCCATCAATTGTTAAAAAAGATCATTTATTACGTCTTTTTGAGTCTAAATGATACATAAAATATCAACATAAAAGAAAAAATGAAAATCGTCCTCATAAAAGCGCCATTAACATTTTTTCGTCATCATCATCTTCGTCGCACAGTTCCACATTTTAGTCATTTTCTTAGTCACTACTCTTGGAGGAATCTCCGTTTACTATGTTTTTGCATATATTTCCACAATCACATAAGTCTGGAAATTGTAAATCAAACAATTGCAGTTCCCTCTTTTACACGCCGACATTTTTCAATTACAAGAAGCAGTACGTCGCTTAGTGCCGTTGGTAAAAGGATCCAGAAGATCGACAGTTTACTGTCAGTCACACTCTAACCATGTCCACCCGTTGAAGGGATTTCAAAAACGAACTTTTGGAAATGTCTTAACCATAGTTACAAAAGAAACTCTCTTACCGTGGCACGCATCTTGCGTAGGAAGCTGTTGAGGTGGTAGAGTAACTTGACGGTGTGAATTTAACATATATATTTTAGTTTATGTCTGCGCTGTTCTTAAAACCATACAGCTTGAGAACGAATCTTTCCACTGATTGGATTAACGATGATTGGAACTTTGATCCCAGCTTGTCCTTGTCTTTTCCGAAGGGAACCTTCTTCATTGCACACAAATAAACAAAGAACGGTTAAACCTTGTTATAATATTGTCTGCAGCACATATAGCATCAAAGCGATATTTTTTTAAATCGCATTTTTTTAAATTAATTGCTTTAGTCCTTGGTAAATTTTATACATATTACAGCACATCTTATTGAAACAATAACATCTCCAAGACAATACCGTTTAAAGAATGTCGAGCCAGAATTGACGAAGAAGTTTTTTCAAACAATGCGAGATAGAACATTTTAAAGCTGCTATTCTAGCTGGTGTTTTTATTTCGCTGTCGTGTCCGGAGTATTGAAATTCTTCGTTAACATTGGGTGAGCGGTATAATAAGAAGCAAGGATTATCATCAATGTTGATTTTAGAATGTTCAAACCATAACTAATGATATCAGTTTCAAACATCTAAACCATGTGGCAAAGGTTTTGTTGTAAATACTATAATGGAAGAAATTTTTGCGAAACAAATTTTCGCAGGGTTAAAAACTCGCGAATTTTGAGGATTAATTTTCGCGAATAAGAATTGCGAGAAAAGCTTATGAGATTGATTTTTGCGAATAGACATTTTTCGTCACTTAAAAATTCTACGCAAATATTAATCTGTCTGCAAAATACGAAATTTCGAAGATCTTAGTCTTAAAAATACCTTCCAAAAGTGATTAATCATTCGAACTTGTAAACCAGCATATAATTTGTTATAAGGTTGTCACTAATTACCATTTTGTGGCCTAAATTGAAGTTGAATTTTAGGAATGTGGGGAGGGGGTGGGTGCGTAGGGGAGGTTGGCCCCCTCACGGCATGCAAGAAAATTTGATATCAGGATATAACCACGTTGCCAATTTTTCAATACAAAATGCAACTAATGAATTTATATCTGAAGCAAATGAAGAGTCAAGAGCAGATATAACTGTTTCATGTGATGAACTGTGGCAGAGCCGAGGTTATTCATCGAGGTTGTTTACAGTAAAAACAAGCGACTCAGGAAAATGTATCAATTATCACATTCTCTCAAGAACATGCAGCTGTTTCATATCATGGGAAAAAAGAAAGTGAACCAGAACTTCAAAACCATGAACTATGAAAAATATGTTGATACGTATAACTTTCCAAGTAATCATGAAAGACCCACTGGATCAAAGCGGTGGGCCTGGTTGAAAGTTGCGTGAACTCGTATGCAAATAAAAATTTGTGTTACACCCACTATATAGAAAACGGTGATATAAAATCTCATGACGAGGTTGTTAAAAATGATACATACCCTAGTGTAATGGTAGAAAAATTAGAATGTATTGGACAAATACAAAAGCGTGTTGGTGGCCGATTACACAGACTTAAAGTTACAAACAAAGCACTATGAGCCAATGAAAAAATTTCTTGGAGGAAAAAATTGTCTCACAGAAAAAAGTAATTAATAAGTCAAAAACTTATTTTGTTATTGCAGTTAGGAGATGTGCTTGAACTTTTGTGTATCAACTGAAAAAAAAGCTATGAATGCAGTTTTGCAGCATTTTTCAGAGACTGCTAATCAGGAAGTACGTCAATAAATGTGCCCGCCGCATACACCAGAAATTTGGCATAAGTTCCAAGCCTTCAATTTGATCAGCAAAAATTCTCTTAACCATTTCCCAGATATTACCAGCAAAGTTGTTATAAGCCCCGGATTTACAGAAAATCGTGTTTAAGGTATGAATAAATAAATAAATGTTGTCTGCAAGTATATAATTAGCTAGGATTTTTTTTTTTTTTTTTTCAAAGCTACGAAGATCTAGAAATGAGTCTAATCTAACTGAGATTTTCAGTTTTTAGTGACAGACAAGTAACTCTATATTTGTGTCGTCTACAAATGATATTGCAGGTACAATGAAATCTATCTTAAGATTTGTGATTTTTTTTTTAACTTTTATTTTTCTGTTTTGAATGCAACGATTCAGATTTTTTCAATAGCTCATAACTGTCTGCCAGATATGATTTTTTATAATCCTTTTTGCTTACACGAAGTTTCCTTCTTTGCATCCGAGCTTTTTCGATAACTTTTCTAGCCATGTGTTGTATTCGAATTTGATCTTGTTTTTGCAATGAGCGTATCACGTATTCAGTTGGTTTGACATCTACAGATTTTAAAAGGTATGCGTGTGATGCTTTACTAGTATTAAAATGACTTACAGTTTCAGATACAGTAAGATTTACTTCATTCAGTCCACAAAATTTGGTTTTTAGACATGCGTTCCACAAAACGCAATTTATAGACTCATTTTGATATTGAGTTAAGCTGCGTTAGCATTTTCCCAACAATTTACCATTACTAAGACAATAGCTTTGGTTCAGAGACAAAAATTGAAAGTAAACGTTTATTATCGTCATACTTTGTGGGGCTTCTCCAGAACGTACACCAACTTTCAGATCTTTTTTTACACAATTCATGCTGAACTTCAAGACTTTCATAAGGATTGGAAATTATACGCTTAGGTGTAACAAAAATTACATTTATTCATCGTGACTGGATTCCAACATTAATGCGTATGGGTTCACCATAATAGTTTTGCATTTTGTCAATAATTTGGTCAGTTAGACGACCTTTGTATCAATTCTTTTATTGTCACTAAGTTTAATACCAAATTTTTATCGGTTTATATTTGCGTAATCCACTACCCATTCTTTTTTGAACGTGAGCAACACATTCTTCCTTTACCACAACATATTCATTTCCATACTTTTCTTTATATTTAGATTTTACATCAGCAAAACTTCCAGTATTTCCTTCTCAAACAAATGTTGAGTATTTTAACGAATACCTCTTGATTGAATGTAAAAACATTTCCACAGCTGCAACTGATTCCATAGTCCCAGAAGATCCAGCATGATTAACGGTACATTTCAATTTATATAATTATCGCACAATGGAAAAACTGTTTGCAAATCTAGTTACAAGAGATTGGCCGGAGGTATGGAAATGGAGGGGTCTATACGTGTATTTAATCGATAATTCGAAAAACACAAACTTATACGATCTGTGAACTTGGGTTATGGTGTCATTAAGAGTTTTGTATCTGAGAAAGATACATATCTGGGTGAAAAGATGAAAAAAATAGATTGTTTCGATCATTACAAACCTACCTAAAAAAAAAAATAATAAAGGAATCGGCTATAAAATTTTGCTGGTGTTGCAATACGACAGAATGTTGGACAGTTAGATAAAATGAAAGCTTGCTTTTTACCATGTCCATTTCACCTTGCATTATCAAAAAAAGAGAAAAAAACAACAAGCATTTTTCTCATTGTCCTACTTCTTGGTCAAGGAATGTAATTTAAATTCTTCATGAAGGTAAAGCCTATCTTTGAAGATGCAAGCAAAGAACCTGAATCGAAAAAGTGCCTTCACAGTAAAACGCAAATTTTAACGGCATAGTATGGAAAAGAACCCCAAAAAATTTCGCTATGTATTGCTACCCGTTCTGAATTTTGGTGTATTATTTTCATAATGGACGCATAGATTAACATATAATTAATATATGAAACATCGGATATGATACCAAGGGTATCATGTCCAATATTTGATATGATCAATTGATATGATATCGGGGGTGGGAGTATTAATTAATGAAATTAATGAAGCTAGACATCGAGATCAAAATTTAATGCCCTAAATGAAGAGATTTAAGAACAGGATTACTCATGGACCTTTAAAATTGCTTGCAATTTCGTTTATAAATTTAAAAAAAAAAAAAAATTTTCATATTAATCATTATTACATAAGTTCGTGTTCTTTAATAGCGCAAATAGTTCTTTAATAGCAGCCATTCCGTAACGAAAAAATAACGCAAGATTAAGGCTAAGAAATATAGAAATTATAGTAAAAAAAAATTACTTATATAAAAATATCAACAAAAAATAAATAAATAAATAAATGAAGAGATACAGTATATCAAGCAATACAGTAATTTTCAGACACAATTCGCCATCATTGTGTTTTTTTTTTTTTTAAGTAACAGTCTTTTAAACGTTTTGTTGAGTACTCTTATATATTTCTTGTCTTTATTTCCAAAAATATAAGGTCGACCAAACCCGAGAACTTCTCAAATAGCCAATATTTTTCAAACTTAAAAAAAAAATGCGTAACTAGAACAGGGAAATGGTGAGATTTTACTTTGGCCTCACAATTTTTTTTGTCTGACTAACATAATATAACCCCTCAATAACAATAGGACTAGTGGAAAATTATTTCCCAAGACACCTTTACGAAGATCTTTATAATATTTATTACCAAATTCATCTACGTAAAGAGAATTGTTTATATGGAATCACAACAGGTAAATTTAGTAAATCTCTGAATTGATATCATGACCTCAAAAAATTCTTATTTGAAAGGCACAGGAAATGGATGTAATTTTCAACTTTTGACTTAGCATGAAAATAGAAGGAAAGATCATTCTCAAGCAGGTATGAAGTTGAATTTATTAGTTAAGTAAAAACAAATTCCAATTAAATCAGTAAAAACAAGTTTCAATGGCCAAGGATACCTGTCAAAGTATGTCATCTGGCTATTACTTTTTTCATCCATTATATCAATGACTTCTATCATTCTCGAAACTGACTTCTCTACAATAAAAGGAGCTCAAGATCCAGCAGTCACTGTCTTAAATCTTCCACGACTTAACACCGCAAGTATCGTCTCTCTTTTTAATTCACAAATAAGTTTTGAGAGCATGTTTAACGCAGCCTAAATGTAATCAATATATAAAGGTTTGCGAAAGCATGGCGAGTTTGATGGTAAAGTAAATTTGAAAATGGTATATGGTAATTGCTGATAGAAGAAAACTGCAACAAAATACAACAACAAAAAATTTTATGATATTAAGATTTTATTGTATATCCTATACATATAGTGAAATAAATATTAATTTTAATTAAAAATATATTTCAGTTTAAAATGAATTCAAATTTAAACTACTGTTCATAAAACTTTTAAGTTTAAAGGCACAAAATTAAATATTAAAACAATAGATGTTTAAGAATATTCCAATAGGATGTTTATGATTATTTTTTTTAACGTTTAAATAAAATTCTCTGTCGATAATTTATTGAAATTAATTTTGATTTGGTAGCCATCGTTTCGATTGAATTAGTTTAGGTGAGAAAAAATATTTTAAAAAATAAGCAATAATTTAGGCACATATTTCCCCTCAAAAATCGTTCCGAATTTTCTGCGGAGTCAGTAAAAAAACAAAATTCCTTATTACAGAGAATTTTTTGGGTTACTGCGAAATGAGCCCTAGCTGCAAAGCCTACTTCGCTTGCTTTTTAGCCTTCACAAAAAAATTTTAACCTTTCTAACATAAAATAAACTTAATTCTATAATAGG
>JAUZNK010088214.1:0-12684 GCA_035046665.1 Euphysa ruthae | reverse complement strand
AGTGTCATACTATCCACAGCATGTCTTCGGCGAAGCTTGTTGTGAACTAGAAGAACTTCTTCTTCAACTGATCCTATTGTAAAATAATTTTGAAAAAAAAAACAGTTAAAAGCGAATTAATTACATACCATTACTGGCGATAATGTGGGCTGATTAAGATTAGTTTAAATCTTTTCAGAGGTTTTTTTTGTTGACTTATTTCTATCTTTAACGAATTTCACTTTACATTCTTTAACTTTAAATGATTCTCTTTTTAAATCACATGTAACTCTACCCAAGCACAATTTTATGTAACATTTCCAACTATTTGATCTTGTTTTTTACAATCTTGACGCACTCAGTTATGATATATATACTCAGTTATGGCACTTTTTATCATTTTAGATTTTTGGTAAAGAATTATAACTGATTATTAAACGCTCAAAGGGTTATACAAAAATTTATAACGTTTTTTAAAGCGAATAAATAATAACTATTTATTTTGTCTAAATAAAAATAACACTTGTTCTTTTTATAGGTCATAAACGTAGAAAAACCATTTTTGAAAATTAGGAATAATCAGCAATATTCTTAGCTGCTTTACAAGGTATGTTATATTTTTCTTCAAAAAATAAAGTTATGTAAATTTTAGTTAAGTTAGAGACTATAGCTATTTCATTGTTTATTTAAGGTACATGTACTAAAATCCTAAATTATTATAGGTATTATTGATATGAACTATAGCTCGGTTAGTTTATCAACATACACTGAATAGAAAATGACGGATTTTATAGTGTATTAATTTTTAAAATTTTGAACAGTTTTTTTACTTTTATTATTATATCTCCTTCAAAAAACGGAAAGGCTGTACAAAAACAAAGAATTTGATATTAGGAGTGCTTAAAACAAACAAGGAACAGACTGGAAAATTGAAATATTATCAAAAAACTGTAAAGTATAAAACAAGGTCCTCACAATTACGAAAAAGCTAAAAACCAATAGAAAAGCCAAGTATAAGGGCGAGGTTTTTAAAATGTTTATTCTGTTTCCAGAAAAAATTACAGCATTAAACAGTATAGAACTTTAAGATGATTTAACTATGTAAAATGAAGAAAGCGAAAATATTGAAAAAGAATTTTTTATAAATTTTGTATAATATTAAAGAAGAAGGGAACATTAGAAACATATTGGAAGTCAAATAATGAAAAATTTCATTTTAAAAAGTTTATAAAAGGCGTTGAAACGCATAATAAAGTAATGATGATGTTAAAAAGAGCGAGAAAAACATAAATAATAAATTTTTCAAAGCTTTAAATTATGTTGCAGAGAAAAGAAAAATTTTGATACTAAAAAATAAAGAACCATAATAAATTTGTTTATGTAAAGTATTCCCTGGTGATTTAATAAATTTCACTTGTTTTTACGCAATAAAATTTCTTTTCAAGGACACTTGTGGAATATTTAAGCTTCATTTTCGATATTACCTCATGTGAAAAATTACATAAATGCAATCACCTCTGTAACAAGAGAAGTCTATTTGATCTTAAAAAAGAAACATGCAAGAGTTTTAAAAATTTTTGTCTTTTCTAAAGCAAAAAGTAAACATTCTTATTATTGTAGATTATTTCATTAAAAAAAGAAGATTGATTTGATAGAAAATTTGGAAGAAATTTACAATACTTTGATAAAAATTTTTTCACTATGAAATAAATGATAAGTTACGAATTTTTCTACTTCTCCTTTTTATGAAACATTATGTGGAAAGTATAAGTAGAAATAAAGGGAATTTTAACAAAAGTTAATAATGTTAATAATGAAACGTCGTAAATAGAAACTTTTCTTTTTTAAAAGTTTGTTTTGCGTGAAAACATTACACCTAAGATACTATATAGATATATACCAATATGTTACATAAGTCCTGGACTAAAACTTTTAATTTTAATTTCTGTTGTCAGTTCAGTGATGATATACTTTGAACCAGTTTGAATTTCTTTTGACAGGAGAGAAATATATGTCTGAGGGAGTGTACAGAGGTTTGGGAAATTTTTACATGTGGGTGAAAACTTTTGTGTGTAGAAAATAGTGTATAGTTTTTCTCATTGGAATATTATATTATTTTCTTTGTTTTATCCTTAAATCATGCTTTATTACACCTTTAACATTCAATATTATCATTATTGTTATTATTATTATTATTAATCATTGTTATTATTATTGTTTTTATCATTATTATTATTGTTATTATGGTTGTTATTATTGTTATTATAAAGATTTTGATAAAAAAGATTAACAAATTAGGCGTCAAACCTTCAAAATCTTTATCTTCTTTGCCAGGTTCAGATTCTAGATATTTATCTGGTGAATAACTTCCTTTCTCATTTTTGTTTGCTTCCTCCATGTTTGGTTCGTTACTTTCTGAATTATCATTTCCAGCAAATAGCATCTTATCTGATACACACATTTCATGTTTAAAATCACCTGTAAAAATATTTTAAAATAAATTTTAGCTACATTAAAAGTTATATTTTGTAATGACCTGCGATTATCGTCATCATCATATTTGTAAAAAACGCTGGTGATAAATTAGGGCTTTGTTGCTTATTTATTTTTTTCTTAATAGGAAGGAAACTAAAGAAGAGTTAAAACTCCAAACTTACCAAAAAGATTTTGCGATTGAGAGTCAGATGCGTTAACAACTAAGCTATCATGAACTAACAACTAAGCCATATGGCTTAGTTTATTAATTATTTGTTATATTAAAATACTTTGAGTTAACACGTCAAGAAAATAATTTGAAAAAATCTGAGCAGTTTGATTTTTGTACAATAAACATGAACAGTAGTTTTGTAAAAAGACTTATTTCAAACAATTCTAGGACAATTCCTACAGGATATTTGCAACCCAGAAAATTGCTTTCCGGACAATTCCTACCTGAAAAATTGCTAGGTGGATAATCATTACCCGGATAAGTCCCACCCACTAAGGATAGCTGCTACCTAGCATATCTGCTACCCGGATAATTGCTACCCGGATAATTCCTACCAAGGTAGGACAATTAAAACTATTGAGCATATATATATATATATATTGAACTTTTAAATAGCTATCTGGTAAAATTTTTTGCTGTTATTAATTTTCAACCGATGTATAACCCAATGAATTTCGAAAAACGATTTATCGTTTAAAACATATGCAAAAAGTTTCTTAAGCTTAAATTGACGGTTTGAGTTAGAATTGAATGTTTCTTAAGTTGTGGCGGTTCTAGCAGTCTGTTTCTTATAAACTGGTTTCTTATTTTGCCAGAAAAACGCAAAACCAGAAAAGCTTCCACCGTTCATTAACTTTATAAAACATTTTAAGAAAGTTAGAAAGGTACGGTAAGAATTTATTTCTTGCTGGTTGAGACTATTAAGACTGTTAATAAGAGAAGTCCGAAGTTAATGTTGGAATTTTGTGTTAATGATATGCCGTATTATGATTTTAATATTGATTTATACTTTGCTATAAAATTTTTACCTTCCACCAAATCTACTTGTTATCAAACTATCATTGATAATTAGCACAACGTTTTATTGTTATTTAGGTAGATGCAATAAATTTAAAACATTATAAACATATGTACATATTTTTTTGTTGATTTATAACCTTAACTTTTAATCAATGTATATTTTTGACGAAACAGATACAAAATTATTAATCTAAAGATTTTTCTCACAAAAAGAAGAATTATGTACAATATGTGTTTGTTTTGTTGACTATACAACAGTTTTTTTTTAAATTCAAGGTTGTGGGCTACGCTTCGAAGGTACTTTAATCGTACCATGTAAGGATAGCAGCTGGGTGGCCACTGCAAATTAGTAGCTCTCTTCATTAATTCCTCTCTTTTTAAAATCTCCAGGAATTTCCAAACAACTGGTTGACAAGATGCATTGTTTCCCTGAAAGTGGCGATGCCACCCTTCTACGCTAGTTCTAGGTAGTTCATCAACAGTTCTATCAAACATATTCCATAAAGCTATTGCTAACATTGGAGCGCGACTTGGGAAACTTTTACGATATCGCACAATGTACGTGTCTTCGATATACTGCATTATTTCATCGCAATCCTCTAGGAACTTTTCTCGTATTCCGTCATTGAGAAGTTAAAATGAAATAATGAAAATATTTTGTGGAACAATTGCTAACGCAGCTAGCATTCTTAAGTGGATAGGAGAGCTTTCATCGTCGTTGTAACGTTGTTGGAGTCCTGCATGTTGGATAGGCTTCCATATGTTACATGCTAAATGGAAAAAGCATCCTTTAGTTTCAACTCCTGGAAAATTTTGAGAAAATGCATTCATATCTGCTACATCAAAATCCATCAACAAATTGTTTGGTCTGTTTTTACGATGTTTGAAACTTCATGGAAGAAAGGAATTTACGTGTCTTGGGTTTTGTTTAGAAGTAGCTCAAATAGGCAGTAAACTATTTTTTCGTTAACTTTTGCGTATATAATGGTACACCTGGAAGAATATTCCATGAAACATTTTAAATGTTCCATTGGAGAACCAGTGATCACTTTGATGCAAGAGTTATACTGCTTGATCTGAAGAAAAGACCAAAACGTGATTTACATCACCGACCTCACTATCAAATTTTTAAACAGCTCTCCCGCAGAAGTACGTGTATACTCTTCAGGGACAATTGGCATAGTTGCTCTTCTTTCCGGGTTCGGGTGTCGGTAATCAAATTGTCGTTGCAGTATATTTCTTAATATAATACTTGAAATTGCAGGTAAATTAACCACTGTTGTTTCTGGTGCATTTGCTAGTTCCGATAAAATTATTGGTTGCGCACTGTCCGAAGAATTACTTGCTTTCCTTTTCAAGTTTTCTCCTATTTTTGCAACGTCAACTTTTAATTGTGAGGGGGTGATTATGTTCGTTAACTAGTTTTCAACTAGCTTTTGAAAACTTACATGTTGTAGAAAAAGAATAATTCAAAGTTAATACTATTACCTGATTAGCTAAAAATCTAAAAAAAATGTAGTGGATAAATAAGCAATTTTCAAAAATATACTTTTTTAGATTTGATTGTATTTTATTTTTATATTTTAGCCTATAACCATAGCTTCCAACTAAAAATAACCGTTTGCAAATCCCTCAACTTGTTACAAAGTTATAAGCTTCCAAAATTTTGCATTATTTTTTATTCATTAATTTTTGCTTATTATAACTGCGATTTCAAAATATGGTCTTACTTCAATTCTCAATAGCTTAGGAACTAGTGATATCAAAGTTAGACTTTTCTGAACGGGAATTATCTACAGATTTACATGAATCATATGATTATGGTGTAATTGACATAGAAAGTTTACAAATACAGTTTTAAACAAGCTTTGAAAAAAGACACAAATTCCCGCCACATGTATATAAATACGAACTTTGAATAAGCGTCTAATGTTCCGGAAGGGTAAGGTAATGTCAGATAAGATAATATAAGGTAGTAAGTAGCAATTATTCGGGAAACAATTGTCCGGGTAGTACTTATCGGGACAGTAGCAACTGTCCAGGTAGCAATTATCCCGTTGCAATTGTCCTGATACCTTTCAAACGTAGGCTCATGAAATAAACAATTTTCAAACTCATGTTCAAAAATAAAAATTTGTGAACATTTGCCTCATAGTTTAATTACCCTGTGGTATAAAAAAGTCCACACAAATATAGAAAAAAGCTAGATTAACAAGAATCTTCTAAGTGAGTATGTATAAATATAAAATTTTGTTCAATCACTTCAATCTATATATAAGTTGTAGCTGCTCAATACGAAATTTTTATTAATCTCCATCACTAACCTTTAATTCAAAAACAAGCAAAAAAATTAACTAGGCCCTAAAATTGCATTTAAAGAATAGTTCCTCTTAAACCAGCAAAACCCTCGTATTATTTACTACACTGCCTACTACATTGATTAACAATGATAAAATAAACATGGGGTCAACAAAACGCTTTTAAAACACGATTTGTTAATCAAAAATATTCATTTCGGTTATAAAATATTGGCACAGCACGGCACGATGCCAAAAAAGCTGGGGATTATGAGGGGAAAATTTATACACTTGCAAAATATTTCTAAAATGTTTATTTTTCAAAACTAATTTAAAAACATACCGTCTGTAACGGAAATTACAACCCATAAAGAGGATAATTTGAACTGTGAATATCTTAAAAAAAAATTTAGTCATAAAAAACTAAACTGCACTACCAATGATATATAGTGGCGTCATAGAGTCAATATTGCGCAACACCGCAATGCAATAAAGTTTTTTTTTTTTAATATTTTTATAATTTTTAAAAATGATTTGGCTGACAAATATAATTAGTGCATTTGGAACTTTAAGTAATAAATTTTGTTTACTTAATAACTTGTTAGACAGGAAGTTAAAGAAGAATGACTTCAAACATACTCCAAAAAAAAACTACTCATACACTTATACCTTGAGTATATCATATCCCGACGGAAATCAATTAGATGACAAGGAGTTTCACAAGGAAGCAGTAGCTACGTGGGAAGATGGTCGATGAATAATCTTTTTAGTGAAATTTAGAAATCTATTCCGTAAAAGGATGAGCATCATACTGAAGCCTTGTTGTCGTTGAGAAAGTCCTAAGTGAAAGTATTTATGCATATATTTGTAGAAATGTGACAATAAGGCCAAATTTCAGTGATGGGGATGTCATTGAAGATTCTAAAAGAGATCAGGACCAACAAGGTTTAGTTAAACGATTCAGGATTTGGTCGAAAAGATGAAGAAATGCAGCAGAAGCTCAAGCATAACGATGGCAGCAATATTGAATACATGTTTAAATAGGTATAAATTATACTATCGTGCGGAAGAAAATGCAAATATCGAGCTAGAGATCCAACTTTCATTACAGAAGATTTTGCAATTGATTCAATGTATGAATTCCAAGAGAAATTCTTTGTGAAAATGAGCAGTAACAGTTCGATGAGCGGCTTTCGAGGACCACATTTGTTACATTCCCTTAAAAAAACACTTAATCATATTCAAATCTTCACCAGAGTTAACTTAATACTTAATCTTAAGGTGAAATCCATCTTTCTTAAAGTTTTCTAATGCCTCGGAGATGTTGAGTGCAACCGACCGAGCTTCACCACAAGCCAAAAGAGATTGATAGACACATTTAAAATGGATATTCAGAGTAACAGCATGGACCTACCAGAACAAAAAACATATTCATGATCAGAAAACAGACTAAGCAGCGTTACGTTAAGAGTAGCACACGAGTTAATCATTGATTGGAAACCCACGCTTATCGTTTAAGAGCTAATCGGACAACAGATGACAATTTCCAGCAAAATAGAAAACAGGATTCAGAGAAGCAATTTTTAAACAACTATTATTATGCTATTATGCTGAGATAAATAAAATTAGTATCAATCTTGGGTAGAAAATCAGTCAATATGTGTCCAAAATCATTTAGAGTAGAGTTACTGCTGAACAGCTTAGGAAATAGTTATGCTTTATTTCTAGTGGAAGTAATTACTTTTGAGTGACCTGAAGTTCATGGACTTGGTTTTGACAAGACTTAATCTCTTCAATGACTTATTTATAGATTTTTTACAGATATCAGGATTTAATGAAGGAAATATATCAAGTAGAGAAGGTTATTCGTTGACGCAATCAGAAAGACAAGTTGGAGAATCAATGGCGAAGTAAAAGGTGTTGATACCAGAAAGACAAGCTGTTCTAGAGAAAGGTAGCCGTTCAGCATGATGGAAGTTTAAGTAACCAAAAACAAAAATATTAGAAGAGTGGTGAGCCATAATTAACTAAGAAGTATCAAGATTTTTTTTTCACAATTTTTGATGAAGCCAGATGATTAACTATAGAGGAAAGATTCCAAACGAATAAAATGAACTCGAAGACCACGGCTGCTGGTGTACGAAAAATATAAATGTTTGGTTGATGTGCAAAACCCTAACTTAGGTTTACTAATAATTTTCATATTACAACCTTGGGTTTGAAAAAAGTTCTACAGGGCAGGTTTGAATAACTTGTACAGAGAGTCAGTTTAGCTTATTATTTTATGAACATTTTGCTTTAGCAAAAGCAGTGTTGTAACCTAAGAGAAGTGAAGCGTTTAACCATTTAACATTCCACTATTTTTTTGAGTTGTGGGTGCTTAACGTTCCAAAAATTTTGTGGTAGTGGGTCTTAAATGTCCGATGATTCTTAAAAAAAAATGAGTAAATTTATTATTTTCAAAAAAAAAAGCTTTAATTTTGGATTTATCAGCAATATTTAGTCATTAAATATACTCCAAATAATGTTTTCTTAAAAAATACTTAAAAATCTATATTAGAAAACACTTAACGTGTGATAATTTTTAAAACATAGTGTGACACAGAGTCCGACATCACATTCTATTCACATAACCGTGACTCTTGCCGTTTTCCATGGTGGGCACAGACAACACATGTTCTTGAAGGAAATTTTTTCAAATCAGTTTCTGGTACATACCTCGGAAAGTGGCGACCAGTCAATCTCATTGGGTTGTCCGCCCCTAAACTAGCACGACTTGATTTTTTCGATTAACACACCTCATATTTTCACACATTTGCGATACCACCTTTAATCGAAATTTCAATGTATTCAACATGCCACCTTTCTTTACAGATATAATTTGTGCATTGAATGCAGTATGATTCAATAAATGGAAAAAGGTTTTTTATACCGTTTTTTCACACGTTTATGTTCGACATCATATGATGTAAGCATTTGATCATTTCTATCAACACGCCCCATATTCATGTTATAACTATTAATAACTATAGGGATGATTTTAGGTTTATCACCACGAATAACTACATTTTCTCCATGATTTACACAAGTAGACATCATAAAAATACCTTTTTTATCTTTCCAACGTGTCACCATAACATTTGTTGTTTCCTCAAAGTGCAACTTGGCATTAGGGTTACAAGCCATTTAATAACTGTTGAAGGAGCACCCTTTGTAAATTGTTAGCAAAGATTTCCAACTCCTTTTTACCATTTGGTAATGTAGCAGTTAGGAAATTACTGTCTCGATAACCTCTACCAAGACAACTAACAAGCATATTGTTCATCAGACAAACAAAACACATTATGAAGATCGGTATTCAGCGCCCTGGAGCAGACATGACAGTGCAGGTAGCATTGCTTCCACTCCGACATAACAATAAGGAGTATAAGACAGAGTGGTGTACTCTACCTACCAAGGAATAAAATTATTGGCTTGTCAACAAATATTTTTTTCGAAACATATTCTCTAGGAAGAATACCGACCAAGACATATAGGACATATAATTTTAATGCTCTAGCATTAAAAAAAAAAAAAAAAAGAGACAAGCCAAATTTCTTGAATACAGATGCAAAATCTCTACCATGAAAAATCAAATATAACCTAATTGTTCGTGTAAATTATAGAATGAATTTTTTCCTTAGCACATAACGATTTGTTAGAATTTATTACCTTTAAAAACGTTTTCTGCTGTTTCCTCAATCTTATTTCCCATTGGTTCGTACCTTGCAACAATGTAAAGACAATTCATGCCTCTGTTTTTCACATATGCAGCACCAAATCCTAGCTTAGTACTCTTCTTCCAAACCATTTGAGTAAAATGACTTGATTCGCCGTTTGTATTAGCGGTGGAGAATTCATACTGACATACCTCGCGATACCTAAAACAAAATTTAAAAAGGGTAATAATTCATAACTTGAATCAGCCGAATTTTGTGCCCAACATACCTTATATCATTTTTTTTCAAGGTATAAAATAGATATTGATGAAATACGAATTGATTCTTTTACAAAATGTAAGTTGTATAAGTTGGTTAAAGGAAATCAATTAAGTAGCCATTTGCTTTTTGGACGGAGAAAGTGTAATTTTGTCTTATTCCTTTTGATATGTCATTATTCCATAGCACAAAAAAAAAAATTCTTCAGTCGTTTGCAACAGTAAAACCCTTTCTTTTAATTACAATTCCTGCTGTCATTGCAACTTGAATGAGGCTAACATATCATATTTAAAAAACTGCAATCATTACGACTCATTTTTCAATTCTATTGTACAACTTTATCATAAAAAGTAGCAATTTTTGAACCAAATTTGAACTAATTTAATAAAATTTCAGTTGTAGCAATGCCTTTTGTCCAATTATTGGTAAGTTCATATTATATCTATGTATATATAACCGCTGTCTATTTATTTTTTTCCTCTTTAAAAATAAAGTCACAGACACCTTTAGGCGGCTATCTTTTCTTAAACTGCAGAATTTACATGAGTTTATACAAATAAACTAAAGCTAGGCACTCATTTTTTTGTTTTCAGTAAAACTATTCTCATTGGGTTTAGTCTCTCATAAGTTTTTTTTTACACAACTTTTTTCTCTTCAATGTCTGTGTAGTTAAAAGATACCTGTTGCAGTAATGAATCAAATAAATTTATTTTTATTCTAAATCTTTGAAATCCAGTTTACTCGTTAATTAGTGTTATATCACGATAGTCTTGGCTTGGAGCGAGAACGATTTACATTTTTGTGTTTAATCAATTAGAGTAGGTGCACGTCTTTTGTCAATTTGAAGTACTTACATTATCATTGTAGATCATTGTATCTAGATACAATGATCTATAAATGGACCGAAAAAAATAACTAATTATTAATATCACTAGGTGCAAAATCAATTAATCCAACTAATCGTTTTACTTTAGGCTGATGCCTTTTTTGATTTTACATTTTATTCCATCGGTAATTAAAATAAATAGTAACCTAGATATGGATTTGTGCAATGGCTGCTTCCGGAGTGTAATTTACTTAAAGAATCCTTTGTTAAATCTTTTAATAATAGATTCCAAATCATCCCCCAATTTATTATTTATTCATACAACTGAGTAGTAAGTTTGTATTCAAAGATATATAACACGCTGTTCAACAAACTCGACATATCACAAAGTTTTCGGTATTGATTACCAAGATTCTCTGCCAAAATCTTAATCTTGTTAGGTAATTAAATATATTTCTGAATCATTGACCTAGTCTAATGTTATTTTAGACTCCATTTACATTGATGAATTTTGTTTATTCAAAAACTTTCCCGAAATTTAGCATATTTTACTGCATTCACTTTATTTTTGTTCAGCGTGTAATAGCAATCTTAGGCTAACTTTATTTGAGTGAACTTGTAAGAATATATCTGACAATATTGTAAACATTTGAACTTTGGGCTGATGAGAGATATGTGGTTATTTTGTTTAAATAATTTTCTACACATATAAACGACTAATTAACTTACTAACCAGTTTTTTACTGTTTCAATAGGTGATGGTGTTCCAGAGTTACATAACATTCCTAAATTTTCTCCTTGGCCGCTCCTCTCAATTTCAGATGAATGTTTAACTTCTTTAGTGGCAGCCAGTTTTTCGGCATATTGTTTTGCACTTTTACTCATTTCGGCATCCAGTGTCATACTATCCACAGCATGTCTTCGGCGAAGCTTGTTGTGAACTAGAAGAACTTCTTCTTCAACTGATCCTATTGTAAAATAATTTTGAAAAAAAAACAGTTAAAAGCGAATTAATTACATACCATTACTGGCGATAATGTGGGTTGATTAAGATTAGTTTAAATTCTTTTCAGAGGTTTTTTTTGTTGACGTATTTCTATCTTTAACAAATTTCACTTTACATTCTTTAACTTTAAATGATCCCTTTTTTAAATCACATGTAACTCTACCCATGCAAAATTTCATGTAGCATTTCTAACTATTTGATCTGTTTTTTACAATCTAGACGCAGTCTATGATGATCAGTTACGGCACTTTCCATCATTTTAGAATTTTGGTAAAGTATTATAACTGATTATTAAACACTCAAAGTTTTTATTCAAAAATTTACAACGTTTTATAAAATGAATAATAAAGATTTATATAAAACCTTTTCAAACGAACTGTTTATTTCTAAAAAGATGGTAAAGTTTTCCTGCAAAAATCGTATTAAATTTTATCTAAAAATATGTGATGTATCTCTTTTAATGATTGAAAAATTTAGTTACTAGAAAATGAAAAATTTGTGTCATTCTTTTGACATCTGAAAGAAACTTCAAAGGTGTATGCTCAGCTCGCACTCTGAAGGAACTAAAGAGTTTGTTCGAGAAACCTCGAATTGGCGAAACCACAAGCTTTAGTATAAAATCTTTTCATTTCGAATGCTCCTGTATTACTCCTGTAGTAACAACAGTATTTTTTTGAAAATCGAGAGCAGATTCAATTAATGATATTAAATTCCAATACTGGATGGATAATACTGGAGGGTAGCTATCCACTATTAATGCAACTGTTTTTTGTCACTATCAAATTTTGCTGACAAGATTGAAAATTCTCATAAATGCCATTATGGGTAACAACTGGGGCAGTTGCAATAACACCCCTGTTCACGAAATATAAGCACCCTATATTCAACGTAGTATAACCATCTTATCTCTCCTAAACAAACTATCAACTATCAACTAAATAAACACAAGTCAATTGAATTGTCTCATGGGAAGAGTCGAACCCTACATCTGGTTTGAGAGTAAGTAAGTAATGATATATTTACAAATGACAATCACACTAATAATTATAAAACAATTATAAATAAACATGAAAACATGAAATAATATGTAT
>JAUZNK010088203.1:0-12685 GCA_035046665.1 Euphysa ruthae | reverse complement strand
TTTAATAATTTTAATTTTTAATTATTAAATTTTGTTAAAAAATTAAAATATATAGTAGCTTCTTTTTTTTCTATTTTTTTTTTTTTTTCAAGTTGGTAATTCATCAATTTTTTTTAGTCATTATGACTACTTTTTGGTATTTTCTGGTATGCAATATGCGTCTTTCTATCAAGACTGGCGAACTTACGTTGTAAATTTAGGTCGTTTATTAGAGGGTTTACAATATTTAATGAGAAATCTTGTGAGATCTATGAAACATTTTGATAACGATGTCAAATGTAACTGTTAGAATTTATTCCAGCCCCACGAATCAGTTATAACTCAGTCTATAAACGGTTATGTGTATTTAACACATTATGCGATGTTAAGTAAGTAAGTAAATAAATAAGTAAGTAAGTAAGTAAGTATTTGTTCTGCCACAAACAAATATACATTAGCTATGAAAATTACAAGACAACAAAAAAATAAATAAATAAAAGAACACTAAGATAAAAACAAATGGTGGCAAGGATAGGCACAAAAATTGTTTGTCACAAATATATTTCCATTGTGGTCCCGTTATACATCACACACAAAAACAGATTAAGCCAAAGCATGTTTATGACAAGTTTGTATATTTGTGGATTGGCATCTTTATTATTATTTTTGTTTTTTTTGATTTTCTGTGAAATTTTGGATTATGAGCGTTGAGAAATTCTTTAATCCGACTTTGTTTCTAAAATTTCAGATTCTTAAATGGCCTTTAAAGGACATCTCTTCGACTATACGTGCTGCAGGATATTGCGTTCAGCTTTGACTTATTTGCTCACCTACCTGAAATAAGTTTTATAGAACATAGGTTTAAAACAGTTCAAGTTTTGTTCTCTAAATTTATATGAAATTGAACGAGCATATTTTATCACCTAAAATGTCTCTTCGTTTGATTTTTTTTTTTTTTTTTTTTTGATAAAGTAACTATTTGCATGAAGTTAAAAAAAGTTAAAAAAAAAAAACCTGTGCCATTTTATTGCGAAAGCTTAAATTATATTGTTCTGAAAATTAAAATTCGCAGATTAACGATGACGAAGCGAAGACCTTTAAATCTTAATGATTCAATTGGTATAAGTTTTAAGTCTTGCACACGACTTATTTTTGCGAAATTACCAAGTAAAAATTTAATCCTTTTGGTGTAACGGAACTTCTCCTGGGATTAAACTCTATTGACCTCATGAACCCAAGCTTTAAACTAGAATATGTATCCATATATTTTCATCAAAAAACATAACTTATATATAATGTAAAAAGAGTATTATTATAGAGGTTACACACTGTGTGATCTGTTGCAAAGAAGCACTGAAGCCACATAAAGCCCCGTGTTCACATAAAGCCTGTTACCCTTGCTGGTACAGTTTTAAAAAGGTAAACTTTTATTACTAAGCTCTTTTTTGCATTTCAGTCAGTTTTCTTTCAAAGTATATTCTGTTGTCAAGCTTTTGAAATATTCAATAGCTGTGCGATTACCGTTGCCATTATATACCTTTGATCCTATATATGTTTACTACAAAAGTGAGTTTAAATGGATATTAGAAGGTTTTTAATTTATAAAGATTCCCACACTATCCCTCCGTGGATTTATGCTAATAAAACCTGACAAGACATAATAAACATGTTTCCCATCAAGGATATTTCTTGTGATCTAGTAGACTCTAGTGAGAAATACAGAAAATGATATTGACATTAAGTAGCGAAAATGAAACAAAACAAACATAATTTTATTTAGTGTGCTATGAAGTGTCCGTCGTGTGGACAAATGTTCAAGTGGAGACATCTACAGAAGTGTTACTTAGATGGTGTGACTGGCTTGTGTGGTTATGACTTCAGCACTTTTTTTTGAAAACTGAACACTTTTTAGTATATTTATCCGTTTTTATTGTAAAGAATGGTTCACTATTGAGTAATTTCCCGTAAGTACTTGGGGAAAGAATTTTTTCGCAACTGTAAATTAACTTTTCTTCTCATCAAAATCACATTGACGGATTTCTTGGTTTCAGGCTATGTCGGTGCGATTCTACGATTCAAAACTCGTGTAAAATCTTGGCTATCTTTTTTTTTTTTTTTTAACGAGTTTAACGGTATCAGCAATTTGGAGACTGAAATATCTAACTAAGGAACATCTCAGATTTTCGGAAATCTCTCAAAGTCTAAATTATGCACCTTTTTTTTTTATGAAGATAAAATTTGAGCCACTTAACGGGAATTCTTTTTCTTGAGAATCGACCTACTATATTTGATTTCATTATTCTATATTTCATTTATTTATTTTGTAAAATATAATGGAAAAACAAATTACCTTCTTGTTTTAACATGACATTTGCTTATATAATTTGAGAAATCTAAAACATGTAGCATATAGTCACATTTTACGGTATACTTTATATATATATATATATTTTATTTCACTTTAAAATTTGTTTTATATTTTCATCAGTAATTTAAAAAAGTTATTTAAGTTGTTAGCACATATTTAGGCTTAGGAGCCTAAGACATTCAGAAAAATATGTTTTTAGGTAGGAGTCGTGGACTTCAGGGTTCGAAAAAAATGTGATAACTTTTTCTCTTATACCAAATCATAGCATTATACATCGCAAAACCTGAGCAATAAACTTAAAAATATTTTGTGTGTTTCCATGAGTTTCATGTGCGTCTATCGGAAGCTGGAAGCAGTAAAATAGCAGTCCTAAAAATTAAACGTAATCACGTCTTGTTTCTATTAGACATATCACCAATTCTTTGTGAGTCTATCCCACATTTTTTCTTTACTAAGAAGCCTTTGTATAAATTGGATTTTATGACATTTATAGAAGACGATCACTCCTTTTCAGAAGAAAAGCAAATCTTTTTGGTTGTCTAGTTTGTTTATGTTATCGATTAATTGTGTTTGTTTACTTTTTATTCTACTGTTTACTCGGCGATTATTCACCCAAACGGCTACACCTGCGAATCTTCATAAACGCTTTGTACGTTCAGGGCATTCATGATCATTCAAGCATAAAAATTCGCTTGCCGTACAGAAGTTGAGCAGTTGAAGGAATAAGCTCAAACATATTCTGTGATATCGCTATTTGTGCTTTTTATATAGAAATCGATTAATTACTAATAATTTCGGAAGTGAAAACTAATTTATTTTTGATCATGGATTTAGATGGCTTATGCAGAAGATGATCCTTACTACGTATGTATTTCTTGATAAAAACAGCCGTTCCAGTTATCACTTGCATTTAGCAGTATTATATATACTTGTGATAAATTTATAGCATTCCAATACCTTGCTGTTATAAGCAACTTTGCTCTAAAAGAAATTATAATAATAGTAATAATAAAAACTTTAAACTAAATGGTAACTTTTGTTGTAAGACTAGGGATGGATGAAATGGTGAAATGTCTCTTAGATATTTATATCCATTCGTAAAAATTATTTCTTTCCCTTCGATTTGTAAAAAGATAGCGAAAATTTGAATTTCAAAAAATTTTACTTTGTCATAACTGCGGTTTATATTTACTTTAAGTAGTTTGAATAATTGAGAATATTTTTAAATTTCAAAGCTACTTTGGAATTTTTTTGAACATTTTTTTAAGAAATTCTAAAAGTACTTCTTAAAACGTATTTTCTAAGGGGAGTGTTTTGATTGTAGATTTGCAAAGAAAACCAAGGGGAAACCTTGCATTATTATTCTAAATATTTTTATAAAGAACTTCACTTTTGTGCTGTCAGTTATGATTAAATGTCTCAAGCTCCGAATTTTAGGGTGGTGGAAGGGGTGGTTATTCCTGATTGAGCAGTATCAAATATATAGTTTACATGGCTTGAACCCTATTCTTGGTTTTAGGAGGAAAAAAGACCAAATATTTTTTTGTATTTATGTAATCTATTCAAATAAAAATAATATTTTTAGTTAATACCATGACGAGGATGATTATTTTCCTCGTGTTTGTTCTGCTGCCTTTCTTTGCGATATCACAAGAACCAGTCAAGCTCCCTGATAGCACACAGAATGCTGCTAAAAGGTTTACTTTGCAGGATCTGCTCAGTCAACAACAGGAGGAAAAGCCTAAAACGCAGGCAGTCGATATTGGTTCGCTAATAGCTGCTGCACAAAATGCTGCCCAAAATCAACAACAGGCCTCGCAAGTTGTATCTCAACCGCAAACTTTTACGCAGCAATTTTCAGGTGGCTCTCCTAAAGATATAAACATTGATGTCCAACCAGACAAAAACGGTAATATAAATTTAGATGACATTCCAGGTATGCTTAGTGGTGCCCCAGCTAGTAATGACAATGACATTAAATCTGCACCTAGTTTAAGTGACTTGTTGAGTCAACAGCGGCAACAAGCTTCTTATAATAATCACGTGGTTCATGAAGAACTTGACGTCGGTAAAGAAAAGATTGAGTTAGAAGCAGCAGGTAAAAGAACCACACATTATACCTTAGCCCGTGGCAGAGACGGGGGACTAAACTTAATACCAGTTGTAGAAGGAGCTAATAATAATGGAAAGCTTGAAATTTTACAGCCGAAAGGTTATCAAGGGGTCGAGAAAGGTAAAAGCAGACAAGAAATGCAACTTACGACATTGGTAAGAAATTTATTTTCTTGCTGGTAAATTCTCATATAAATTTATTAGCCAACAAGCAGCAAACTAATATTTGCGAAAGACCCATGGATGCTAAACCCCAAGCTTGTGAGCTTAGTACACATTTACTGACACGTTGTTATAATGCAATGGCGATAGTGTGCTGGGCTGGCACTACTGCTAGGAGACTATTTTTAATACTACCAGAATGGTGATTAACTATTTTGAAAATGAGTGACTGATTCCAGAAATTAAATTATAGTATAGTTATTACACATAAATAGATATAATTGACAGCTTAAACTCATTTTCAGAACCAAAAGTTTAAGCTATTAATTTTACCCGTGTATCTTTGCTGATAATTTCTCTTAATTTTACTGGAAACGATCTTTTAAGATATAATCATGCGAAATAATTTGATGTAAACAAACCCTACCCTGAGATATGCACCAAAAAACATTCGAATTTTACTGGCACAAATAAGCTAAGTAAAGAAGGTGATATATAAATTATTTGAACAATGATCGAGTGCCGTCATGGAAATAATTATTTCAGGTCTTAGCAATATATTTCTATTTCTATACCTAATTGTCACGTCATTTTTAACAAGCAGAGACACGGTAAAAATAATTTTAGAAATCACTAAAAAAATTGCAATGATGAGAATTTTCATTTAAATTGTAACTCAGCAATCTTGTAAGGTTGGTAATCCATATTCCCAAAAAAAGCTGAAAACTTGCATATTACTTGTTAGACTTATTTCATTATTTCCTTTAGTCTCAAGCTTTGTATAGTCCATTTCCTTCTGATCAAAACATTCTACATCTGCATTTAAAAGGAAAGGATGGTCATGATGGAAAACCCGGAAATAAGGTATGAAATCCTGTTAAAATATTTGTTTGAGCATAACCTACATTAATCATCCGTAATTATTCAACCGTAATTTCTAATAAGCATTCGTAACTTATCGTTATGTAAAATAGAGATTTATTTATCTTTAAAACAAGCAGTTTTAACATTACCATTATATTTTAAAATCTATATTAACCTTAACCAGACTCGGTGAAAATGCAGACGTTCTCAAAAAAAAAAAACTCGTAAAAAAGGTTGTCAGAAATAATATATTTTTTCAAAATTTTTTAAATAATTAAGTTAATTTCTTACCTTTCCGTATTTTCCTAACTTCGTTTTTTCAGACACTAAACAAGTTTCATCTTTTTTGACCACTGAATTAATATCACGGCTTTAGTTATTGATACTTTTATGTGTTTTGCCTCATGTTCGTAACATATTTAACTTTGTTGGAATAAATTATTATGTTTTTTAAACTTTTTATTTATTTTTTTATTTATCTCAGGGTCCTATGGGTTCAATTGGGCCAAAAGGTCCTGAGGGACCACGTGGCCCGAAAGGCGATGCTGGCACTTGCTCTGCACAGGTATAAACATAAATATTTTTAAACTATGCTATGATAAGTGTTTCTTTGTTTAGTCCGTCTCTATAAAAATATCCACTTTCGATGTTTTTCTTTTTTGAATAAAATATTTTGAATATATTTTGAAAAATTGTTGTCTGTAATTCCAGACTTTAGCTGAAATAGTCTTTTTAGGATTTTCGTATTTAAATCTGTTTGGAGGTCAAAACCATGACCAAAAATAAAAGTGGAAATAATGCCGTTTCGGTTGTGTTTTGTTTTAAATAAGATATGTGTTTCTATATTTCAATTATTCTGAAATACATTGAAAATTTCATTATACTTAAATGATTTTTTTATAATCAAAAAAATTTACAAGCTCAAGCTTACTGTTAAATCATTTGTTTTATCACAATGCTTGATTGTAAAGCATACATCGGCTGCCGGTGTATGTTTTACAATCTTTTTTTTCTTTTTTTTTAAGGGAGAGAGAAATCACCACCCCGCGTCTTAATATTTCAATATTTTTTTAGCGATAAAATACACTTACTGAGTAAATTATAACTTTATTTTATAGCCTGAGGATGTGGGGCGCATTTTTCACCCTTCGAATTTGATCAAATGAACTTATTTTACTGTTTTTTCTTTTTTTTTTTTAGTTTTTTTTTTTTTTTTTTTTTTTTTTTTTATCCTTCCAGAATTTGGCTTTGAAGTTAGAGAACATAGATAGTATCTTCCGACCACTATGGTCTCCTGCAAAAATTTCTCTTTCTCGAACCTCTAATAAAGTAAAAAAAAAGTAATCTTCAAAAAGCTACTTTCATTATGACGGTGAACTTTTAAGTGTTTTTGTGGGTTCAAAAATTCACTAAACCAAACATGTCATCTTTAACGTCAAGCAAAAAGATTTTTGAAAAGTTTTTTATTACAACTCTGCTTGTTTATTGCAAAAATCGTAGCATACGGTTTACACTTTAATTGCTTAATATTTATCTAGGGTAAGCGTTGGTGTTGGTTATCGTTTATGGTGTTATTAGCATTTCTCCAATTCTAAGCTCTATATATTTCAACATTATTTAAACCAGCTTGTGTTCTTCGGTAAAAAGTGTAATATTTTTAACCTCGAAGACAAAATTTTATTATAAACATGTAATACAACTTTTAAGAATGTCATGGTAAAATCAAACCTTAAAACACAAACAGCAACAATATGGTTTTGTCATCATTGAATAGTTACCTAGAATTTTTTAATTTAAAGTTTTTATTTACAAGAATTGAACATGTCATCCAAAGAAGATTGACATTCTATACAAAAGTTTTAACGACATTTTGAATAATATGACCATTTTTATGCCAAATTTCAAATGAACATAGAAGCATAACTTGTAGCGCAAAGAGTTCAGAATTGATGACCGTTGTATATCTGCTTATTCTTAATTGATCTTGTTTCTTATTTAGATAAATGGTCTGTTTGAGTGCACACCCGACGAACTTGACAGTCTTTCTAACAGAATTGATTACCTGGAAAAGATTTGCAAAAAGGTAGAAAATTCTCCCACTAAAAAGCATAAGGTTATTTCTAACAATGCCACTGAGATTTCTCAAAAAGAAAACTCAACTAAGATAGACACGAATAGTAAAAATGCTACTCATAGTGAACCGAAAACTGGGGTTCAGCGTGATCGCATCAAGCAGAAATACAAAAAGAACGAAACATTGACAAAATCTGACGATAAAGAAACAAAAAGCGACGAAAAAGAAACAGTTAAAAATAGTGGAAAGGACGCAAAGTTAAAGGTTGATGAGAAAGAAGAAGCTTTGGATGACTCGAAAAATGAGACTGCAAAACAAAATAATACCGAAGACGCGAAAGCAAAAGATGATATTAAGCCAGAAAACGATTCGCAAAAAGACGAGAAGAAAGTGAAAGAGTCTGAGTCTAAGAAAGAAAATGCGGATTCTGCAAAAGATAGCGATATTAAAACAGATGAGGAAAATAAGGTAAAAGAAGAAGTCGTTGTTAATAAGCAAAAAGAAAAAACTGAAAAAGTGCAAGAAGAAAAGCAAAAAGAAAAAGAAAAAATCGAGGAAAAAGAAAAGGCTGACGGCGTAGAAAAAATCGATACTACAGCGGAGAAAAAACAAATTAAAAAAGAAGGTGATGATGAAAAAGTTTCTCAAATAACCGAAGAAGATGAAAAACCTAAAAAAGTCTGGCATGATCCTGCAAATGCCAAATTGCGCTCTATGATAGACATTAAAGCAAAATTAAAAATAGCTGAACTTGATCTTATGGACCGTGTTAAAGAGGCTAAAAATTCAAATACTGGTCGCATGGCAAACATGTAAAATCTCTTGCACACAGTGGCAGTTTGCTAGAATTTTTTTGTTAAATGCAATTGGAGAGATGATGCTGCGCGCTCACTTCTGGTGATGCGATATTCCCTTGTAAAGTTGGCAAATTTTGGGACGCTATACTAATATATGGCGAATTTAGGGACGCCTTACTAATTTAATCTTTCTACGATTGTTTTTTAACACATGCATACATTGTAGAATATAGAATCCTTGTACATTTTCCAATACACATAATAATATTTCCTTATTTTTAAATTGGTTTTATGTTTTGTTTTATTTTATGCAGTTTTTGTCGTTTGGAAATGCTGTGGCCTTCTACGCATGCTGGAATCTCACAAATCATCGTTAGCAAAATTTCAACCTGCCTTTTTTACTTAATGATTTGTAAGAATTCTTAGAGACTTTAGTTATCAGTTTTTTTTTTTTTTTTTCGGGGGGTATTTATTGCGATTCAGATGTGCCCAGTATTTCCGGTCTGTAAAAATAAAACAAGAAAATTATTCTATATTTAAAACAGATATCTCAAAAACAAATACCTCAAAAAGGCCGAGGACGATTTTTAAACAATTTTGATATTTCTTAACAGCCGGAAAATACAAGGGGCACGACTAATTTTTCTTTTCCATTTTTGTTTAGAAAGCTCCGCCACCCCCTTTAAAGCCGATTGGCACCGTTGGAACGTAAGTGCTATTTCGTTTGTTATTGTTTTTACATTCATTCCTAATAACTTGATGCTTTACATATGTAGTAAATTCAAAATATTGATTTTCCGCTTGTCGTTACAAAAGTCGCTATAATGAATAACACAAATATAAATCAAAATTAGCATTAAATAAGAATTAAGTTCCTAAATTGAAATAGCTATGCGCAATTTTTGGTTTTAAAAATTGATAACGATATTTCTTTTAATTTTTATGCAAGAATATTATATATATAAAATAATTTTCTGATTCAATAAATTAATACTCGTTCTGCATTAACTAAACATTAAGTTAGTTCTTTAAACTAAATAAAAAGTCTTTACAAACAGTTTGCTTTCTTACAATCTCTGTCAATTATATTTATTTTTTTAATGTGGGAAATCCAAAAATTTTAATAGACGTTATAAAATATGGAAAATGTAAGAGTTCACACGAGTTCTGACTTAATCTTAGTTGTATTTATAAACTTGAACTAAATAGTTAGACTACTGTAAATATGCAAACTTAAAAGGTAATTGCACTTGTTCATATATCACTTTTCATGTTGGAATTTTACTTAATTCTTTCATTAGTTGATAATAACACTTTTCAAATATTGTTGACAACGGAATTACCAGTTTCAGGGCAATAAAAGACATTAAGATTAATGTTTTATCGCTATTTTTCAGGTTTTTTTATTATTATTATTATTATAGTTAATATCTACTTATTAAAATGACCTAATTAATTTTTAATTTTTTTTAATTTTAGAGAGGGAAATCCATTACCTAGTTGCCAAGCTATATACGAGAAAAATCCTAATTCTAAAAGTGGAGCATATTGGCTGATGGTAAACGGCGTACGCTTCAAGGTTTGATCTCTTATTGTACATCTCCGTGTACATTGAATAATTTCTAAAAGCTTTTTCGCTTATTATTAAGTTGCGTAAATATATCACACCTACTTGAGCCTAGACGAAAAAATGCTATATTTTGATTGAAAATCTCAATATTATTTTTGATTGGCCAAAATGGGATTTTTTAAAAACACTTTGAGAAGTAAAGTACTTATTCTTTTTTAATTTTCAATTGTATCAAAGTAAATTAAATTTCTCCAAGAACTTCACTTTTTCTAAATACAAATCCAGGCTTAGTAGGGTTTGCCACAATAGTTTGCTTTCCATTTAAAAATTTAATTTTAAATTGATTTCTGTAGACTTACTGTGACTTTGATTGCACTGGACGTCGCGGTTGGACTTTGGTGGCCCGAGTGAACGGCACTAGCAACGACTTTAACGGAGTATCAAATGCCTGGGCAGATAACAGTGTTTTTAATCAAGAAACTGCGTCTGATATTTTTCTTAGAACTCCAATGAAAAATCATGGATGGTTTCTTTTGAAATCAAACGCTATAAGAGTGTGTTTTGATGGAGCTGGAAAAGACTGCGCAGTGTTTTCTCATAACATGGGAATGCGATTAAATGAACTTTTTGCTCAAGAATACGGTGTTATTGTTGAGCAAAATTGGCACTTCGATGAACTTTTAAGAGCTATAGGTAAAAGCTGTGACACTTCAAAACTTAAAAGGCAATGGTGTGGATTAAACCTAGCGAATATATGTCACCCTGAAGACATGAATCCGAACCTGAATCCTACAAACCATATCGTAAGAATTGGCTGTATAGGGGCTGCGTCGCATACGTGTACGCCTGCCGATTACGCTATCGGATTAGGTGTTTCTAGTTGCTATGATGGTTATGGGTGTGATAGAGTTGGTCCAAAAACGTCTAGTATGCATTGGAGCTGTCCTCCGTTTTATGGTACATTTGACCAAACAGGATTCATATACATCAACTAAAGTCGTTGCTATAATGAATGTGTCAGTCGTTGCTTGTGCCTAAACTTGGGTTGCCTAGACTGCCGCTGTACTGTAACTTAACTTAAATATTCGTTCATCATATAGACATGGTGTGAGTTCATCAAGGGTGGTGGTAATGGCGATGATGAACGCCCAGCATTAGCTGGAGGTTGGACGCTGGTAGCCCGAGTGAAAGGTCAAGCGAATGACTGGTCACCTGTTTCAGATCTGTGGTATAGCAATGAAACGTTAAATGAAGGATCGTCTCATGATATTAAACGGACAACTTCGATGAAAAACATTGGCTTCAATGTTATAAAGAGTAATGTTTTATTACTGTGTTTTACTGGACCCAGCACAGGTTGTGCTATATTTACCCATGGTAAAAATATGCCACTGTCGCAACTTTTTGCCACAAAATTTGGAGTAGTTCCAGAAGAACAATATACGATGGCTCCTTTTATGAAAGATATAGATAAATCTTGTGACTTGTCAATATTGCGACAAAGTTGGTGTGGCTTAAACTTAGCGAATGTTTGTAATGCTAAAAAGGGAAACCCGAATGAAAAGCCTCCAACCACAACTCATATAGTCAGAATAGGCTGCATCGGGGATAGAACTGCTACCTGTTTCCCCGATGATTACGCCATAGGAGTAGGTGTAACAAGTTGTAAGGACGGTTTTGGTTGCAGTAATGTGGGGCCATCTAAAAATATGCATTACAGATGTGATTATGTTTATGGAGCTTTTTCGCAAACTGCTTATATATATGTTTTGTAAATAAAAAATAAAATTGTAAATATTTTTTATAAGTAGCATGCAACCTAACAAATTCACCGTGACTTTAAAAATACGGAAGAAATATTATGAATATTTCCTTTACTTTTTAATGCAAGAATAAGAAGGTAATTTAAACAAAAAGTATAACATATTTTTTATCTCAGCTTGTGAAGACCGTTAAGCGGAGGTGTTAAGTGTGGAAAATTCTTGAAAGGCTGGAAACTCCCAATAGGAGCCACAAACCCTTGAAAGATCTTTAACTGACAATATCCTTTAATATATATAATGTCCTACAATATCCTTTAAAATATATAATGTCCTACAATATCCTTTAATATATATAATGTCCTACAATATCCTTTAATATATATAATGTCCTACAATATCCTTTAATATATATAATATCCTATAATATCCTTTAATATATATAATACCCTACAATATCCTTTAATATATATAATGTCCTACAACATCCAAAATCCAGAATTTAACATGGCTATTTCGTTGATTATATCTTGGCTGCTTCTAATAGCTAATAATGATAATTGGTAGCAGTTTGCATGAGAGGGAAAAGCTTATTAAAGACATGAGAATGTAAGTAAATCGTGCAATAGTATGATTTTTTATAATATCAAATGTTAACGCTCGATATGTTTTCAAAAGTTTTTAAATCTGTCTTTTTTTAAAAAACGCAATCTTCATCATTTTTGTGCCTCTTTTTTTTTTTTCAGAATCTTAATCCTATTTAAAAAGTAGGCTTTTAAAATCTCTGCACATGTTACAAATTTCCGAATTTTAGTTTGCAAGCTCAATAAGTTTCTGTTTTAGTTTCTGCAGGTAATACTTAATGCTTTTCCTAATGATTATGGTGCTTTGCGCTGTCTCAAAACGAAATAAGATATTCCAGCTCTATAAAGAACACGGAGGCAAAGGTGATGTAGTTTTAGAAACAACAGTAGCATTTGTTTAAGTCTTTAATAATGC
>JAUZNK010088192.1:0-12685 GCA_035046665.1 Euphysa ruthae | reverse complement strand
AAAAAAAAACAAAAACCAAAAAAAAAAAAAAAAAAAAAAAAAAAAAAAAAAAAAAAAAAAAAAAAAAAAAAAAAAAAAAAACATTAAAGATTATTAAGTATTAAAAATATATATTAAAAATAAATATTAAAAAAAATATATTAAAACTCGCCATAACTTAACCCTTAGGCTCCGAAACACATACATGTGCGTTTTTAGACATAGGCTTAATATTTGTCCTATACCAGTGGAATGATAAGAACTAGAACAAAATTGACAGTGTTTCTGAAAAAACTGTAAAATTTCCATACAGAACCAACTGCTTTGGATTTAATAAGAAAAATATTGGAGGTAACAAATTGATTTCCACATTGTATAGAGCCAATTTATTTAGTTTTCAGCTGATTATTATATGAACCATTATTAATACCCGTTGAACATCTGCTATTGGCTATGGTTACAATTCCTTTATAATTCAACTACTTCTTGCAATAATACTTAAAACTTGTATACTCTTACCTGTCATAGAACATGTGTCCCTTTTTAAGAGTGAAAGATGATTGATGAAATGGGAAAAGCCCAAATGGTTGCTCTTTTCTTTTCTTTTTACTTTTATTACAAGGAACGTCAAAAAATACTTTCACCAGCTACATTTACTTTAGCTTTTTTTAATAAAAATTTTTTTTAACACATTCAGTGAGATATTATTGGATTTTTTAAATGCTTTTCTCTGTTACTATACTCAGTTACTATTATGTGCACTTATCTGTTAGATTATAGTATATATTTGATATTTACACAGTTTTTATTCTGGTATTTATAGTTTCCCCCACTTGTTTTTTTTTTTTTCTATTTTAAGATTTTACCACAAGAATTATGACTATTTTTATTTTAGATTTTTATGTAATTTTTAAGGGAATATTGTAGAAAAACAGATGCACTAATCTAACCAGTATTTTTTGGGATCTACATTGTATTCTTTCAAGAATGAGGTCAATGAAGTTCATATTAGCAGCGGTTAATGATCTATCGCAATTTTTATAAATAGGCAAAAACTATTAAACACATTGCACGCCTCTGGGGTTGAAATCATACCATACAGTGCAATCTAAGGGTTGAAATGTATACTTAAATGTTAATTTTATTATGAAATTCCTGATAAATCCTATGAAGGGTTGACAAAAATACTGAAAAGTTTTCCAAGAAAAAATTAACATACCAATTAAAACTCTATTTCTCTAAAATTAAAATTTTTCATTAACTGACACAATTAAAATCTTTATTTAACGCTATAAAATCCTCTAAATATTATTAGACTAGAGGAGAAGGTTTGATTTCTAAAAGTAACATATGTACATCACAAAGCTTTTGGATGTATATACACTTAGTCTGTAACTTTTTTCATTGAGTCATCTCTCTGAACCAGAATTTTCAAAAAACCAAATTTTTTTTTTTTTTACAATTTTGAAATAATAAGAGGTTTATAACAATGGAAGCATATTCATGAGAAGACTAGTGAAACATGCCTTAGATCCTCTTTGGAATTGATCAATGGTTATACGAAATTCTTTGATATTTTACCCAAATAGTATGTTCATAAAATACAGTAATATACTATCCCTCACTAAATTATTATGACGTCATAAAAATATATATGCAATATCACAAAATAACCTAATGATGGTATGAAAAAAACTCTCTTTAGACTTTTATTAGGGTAAAAAAAAACATATCTACAACCACCAGGAATTTTCTTGCATAGACAACTATCAGAATAACTTTCTAATTTTCTTATTTCTCACACAATCCAACTTAGAGTTGGAAGGTGATCTAAAAAAAAAACGATTCAAGAATTATTTTTTTTAGTTGATACAGCAAATTCTTCGGTTTTCTACATCTACAAATTTAGAAAAAAAAAAAAAAAAAAATTCAATTGATATACTGCCAGTTTTTTTTATTTACAGTACTATAAACAGTAACATAATATTAGAAATATTTATGTATAGTAATATGCAAATCCTCACAATTTACTTTTTAAGAACCTTTAAAGATCATTGAAGTTTCCTTATAATAAGTAATAAATAATAAAATGTGATTAAGATTTATTTAAAACAGTTAGAAAACAATGCAAAAACTATTTAGAAATTGCTGATAGAATATATAACTTTTAATAGGTTTTTATACAAAATTATGAACCTGAAAATATTTACATACGTCCTGACAATTTACTTATGTAATCAGTATTCAATAGTTGTTGTCACTGTCGGTGATGGTAGTGCAGTGGTTAGAGCATATTTCATATCCAATAGTCATTATACATCTTTTTATAGTTTCACATACTTATGTTTTTAAATTTCCATTAGAACAAAAATTAAATTTAAAAGACTTCACAAAAAAATTTTAGAAAAAAAAACCTGAGTATAGTGTAGCAGCTTATAAGAAATTTTTATTAACAACCCATTTTAAAGAAACCAGAGCGGAAGCGGGCTTCACGGCCCAATTTCTAGAATTAAGGCTCCATTGGCGAGTCGATCCGTGTCGAAGACACAACTTTATGCCAAGATTGTAACCATTGATATCAAATATAATCATAAGACTATGTGCAAAATTTTACTTAGTAGCTTAACCCTCTGGTGCCTAACAGATGTTTGTTAAATCAGTTAACTTTGCATCAATTTCATATATCGGTCTGGAGCGATTGCAAGACACTGCTTCTTGTCCGCCCAAAAATCAAGACAACTGTGCTAGCCATAAATCAATAAAGGGACGTTTACCTGTTTGCTCAAGCTGAAAGCACAACAATTTATGCAGAATGGTTTGTTCAAACCCTGTAACAGAAAAGGAGAAACTCAATTCAATAACAAATGGATTAAATCATGAGATAATGAATATGGAGAAAGTTTAAGAACGCCAAATAAATAGTATTCCATTCAGAAAGAAGATCTAATAAGGTTCTGTGATTTACAAAATGCCTGGACAGTTTGAATGCATTTCATAGACAAATATGGCGTCAATGTTTCTATAATAAATGGGGACCAATTGCCACTGCACAAAGATGAGAGTTTGCAAGAGAAACCAACATAATTTAAAGTTAAAGACAAGCTCATCAAGGAAAACAAAACACTTTCATAAGAGCGTGTTTCTATAAACACAAGTTGCAGACGTTTTACACATTATCTTGCATTCAAAATTTATTTTTAAAAGTAAAGGAGTTAGAGCAAAAGTATCAGATGGCAATATCAATTAAAAGCACTCCCCAATTGGATCTTATGGATTATAGCACATGATTATAATGATATTGATGACTATGCTGCCCACCTTATGCCAGAAGTCTGTATAAATGAGGCTTATGTTAGTGATGTGTGGAGTTACCACTGACTTTATTAAAGCAAATCATAATGACCTTCATTGCTATCTTAAAACATTATACGGACAAGAGGAAATGGATTTATGTTAAAAATGCCAGAACTGGATAAAAACAAAGTCCCATCACAAAACGCAAAGATGTTTATAATAATTTTGCCTGCATGGCAAAATGCACAAAAAACTTTCCCAAATTATTCTAATGCACAATAATGTTTTAAATGAATCAGTGGACCACCTAGTTTTAACAACTAGTTTTAACAAACACTGTTCTCGCTGATTAGTAGTGATGTTCAGAAATTTCAAAACGAAATAACACAATCATCAGTGCCAGCAAACTTGCATACTGTTATCAAGAAACTGATTCCACTAAAGGTGTGCAGAGAAACACAGTTGGTAACATCTTTGAAAAGTCATATGGAGAAATTTTTTTGGAATTTGTATTTTCAAAGTTGAAGAATTGGTATTGATTTGCTGAATACATAGACTACATATAAGTATTGAAAATCACAAACTATCAAGAAAGTAACTGACTATTTTTCATTATTCAATGAGCAAAAAAAAACTTCTGTATATATAAAAAATATAAAATAATATCATTAAACTTAGATTATATAAACCACCAAGGCATTTATATGTTGGAGGTATGTGTCTTATGTAATTGCTATTTTTTTCTCCAAATTAAAAAAAGTGAAAATTGTCATGATGAGAACATGTGTATTAGTATTTTTTCCTAACTAATGGATGTACGTACGTATCTACGTATGCATGTACGTATGTATGTACGTCTGTATGTATGTATGTATGTGTATGTGTGTGTGTATGCATGTATGTATGTATCTATGTATGTATGAATGTTATGTATGTATTTATGTATACATGTATGTATGTATCTCTTTGTGTAGATGATTAGTGTAAATATTGCAGCACGTTTTGTGGATTTTTCATGTCGGATTTATATTTAGCCAATCAGTTTTATAAACTTTAGCTTGACCATTTTCCAGTGAACCTCGCATTTTTTCCAAAATAAAACCCTGTGCATTCCTCAATATATCCATTTCGATGATACATTTTGTTATCAAAATTAAAATAAAAAAAAAAAAAAAAACAGTGTTTCTCATTGTCATAGTTATATTTTCAATCTCATTCTGCTCATCAAATTTGGGTTAGACAAGTCTTGTAAAATTTTGTTTTATTATATTTTCTGGGTTCAATTAAATGTTATACATCAAAAGAATAAAGCTCAATAAAAATGCTTAAAGCTAACTTAAATGATTATATTTATTAATCCACTCTCTGTCCGTTAACTGGATAAACTTATTATTCTTACTCACCTTTTAACTTGAAAAGCACACAAGAAAAATGTTGCTGAAAACAGTGTTTTTCATTCTCCTGATTATTGCCAATATAAATGTGATGTTATTTTATTGTATTACAAAAAGATGACAGCAAATATTGATAAAGTAAAAATTTTAAAACGGATAAAAATTGAGATCAATTGTTGCAGTAATAATTACCTATTTCCGACTGGTGAGTTTTAGATGTATTTAATTTTTGCAAAATTTAGTAATTGTTTCTTGGCAGCTCCGAGATTGGGAATATCTACACCTTTCTTATATTAGAGGTTTGTTTATTAAAAATTAGGATTTTTAGGTCCTATTACATATTTCTACGAAGAAAAAAAAAAAAAAAAAAAAAAAAAAAAAATGGTTCAGAAGTGTAAATTTTATGCATAAAAATATACACTTGAAAACTATGCGCAAGTTTCAATCAGCACACAGACAAAGCCTTAAAATAGCAAAAGCGTCTCTCTAAGACCTAACATACCTATAGACCTAACATAACAAGTAGATTCCACTTTGCCATATTAAATATATTGGTTAAATGAATCCAAAATGTTCTTTGGTAAAAATCCAACTTTGAAATTTTCCAATAAAAATAAGCTGAACATTCTCGAAATTTAAAATAACTGAAAATGTATGAATTATAAAGTACTATATTTTAAATGGTAAAATTTATCTTATTGCCTTTTAATTTAACTCTTGACATTCACTTTCTTTGACAACTTCATGCTTTGAAATGTAAAGAATTTACAAAAAAGATTGGGCTATCAATTTAGCAAATTTTTGAAATATATGCAATAATCTGACAGCATCAAAATTTTTTTAAGGTAATTAATTAATAATTAAGATTAAGAAGCATAAAACAATTTGTTAAAAAAAAAAAAAAACAAAAAAACAAACGCATAGTTTTTGACTAAGGACTACTACTTCAAAAACCAACTTTTCTTAGCACTACAACTTCAAAAACTATGCAAATTTATTGATAATGCTGAATAAATAAGACTGTAATACATGAAAATTACAAAGTAAAAAAATTTATAAGTTTTTGCAAAACCCTCCCCAATCCCCTCTCTTCAAAAAAAATGGCTGCAGGTTTACAATTTTCTCAAGTTTTGGCTCACAAGCCAAATCCTAGAAAGGAAACCTATCAGAATATTTACAGACACACCGAATTTATTTCTCAAATTAAATTGATGTTATTTATAAAATAAGGAATCTGGAAGAACAAAGAATCCATAATGGTAATAATAGCTAGACTCTATTCATTGATGGAGATCAAAACCATACAAAAATCAAAATTTTATTTAAATGGGTTGCATATATATATATATATAAAATGTTTGTAAAGCCAACTCTCTTAGCACCTGTTAAACATATTACTGATAAATTATAACCATGTTAGGAAAATGTCTCTCTGCCGCGCGAACAATTTTAAATCAATAATATTTGGATTATTCTCTTCGTGGTCTCTTTTGATCAAATCTATCACCAGGGTGAACACTTCTTCCAGGACTGCCCTGTAATGGATGCTAAAATATTGTAAGAATTAATTCAATAAAATAAATATGTTCAAATTAAGAAAATTTAAATTGAATTTACAGGACTTAATAAACTTGCAAAAAATTCATCTAATTCAAATGAGTAAATTATAATGTATAATATTCACATAAAACCTGTTTGATACTTAAACACTGATCATTACGTCCAAAACTTAAGTCTTTACTGTGTATTTCATTTAAATTAAATGTCAACACAACATGTCTAACATATTTATTTTAGCTAATTTCATACATTATTTTGTCATTTTTGAATGCACAAAACAGGGGGAAAAAATTATATTCATTGTACACATATACAATATATACAGGTTTTTTTAATGCTATAGCTTGAACTAGATTCTGCAAAAAAAAAAATGTCATACTTAAAATTTGAACTGTTTTCTATCCAAGTTTATTTTTACCCTATGAAAAAGATTCGATACGAAACAATTTTTCAACGGTATTCATGTTAAGCATAATCCGAGGCAATTCAGACATAAAAAGAAAATAGCTAAGCCGGCTGTCAAAAAGCAAACCTGGCAACAATCATGAAAATAATATTTTGAAATAGATTTAAAAGCTGAAAGTTAGCTAAGTTGCAACTCAAGTATATCATAATATTAAAGATTGACAAACAAGTTCGAAATAACGTCACAATACTTGAGCAGCCTTTTGGAGTTCAGTTATTTACTAATTTTGACCTTACACAAAATATTACCTATCAAAAATTTTGATTTTTAATTTAAAATACTAAAAAACCTTTTAAATCATTTCGCACTTATCTTTACAAAATGAACACATAAACCTGAACAACAACTTTAAACAAAGCTTAGCAACTTTTGATAGCCTAAAAATATATATATAATTCATGTTTTATAAAAACAATTAAAATACCATTTTAAGTAAATTTATTTTTTACCTTTTTCCTAAATAAAATCAATCAATAATTGCTGCATCCCGTATTATTTTATTTCCTTGCATCTTACAAGGAAATAAGATAATATGGGATAATGACCTTTCTGAAAAAATAAAAGTTCAATATTTTCATTGAGTAAAGAAGCATATATATGAAGAAAACAATAGCTATAAACGTCGTCACTGTGATACTGCTATATTTAAAGAAAATGAAATTTGGTTAATTTTTATTCACCACCAAAAAAACAACAGCCATAAAAAAGACGTGTGTGAAAAAATGAAATTAGCATGCCAAGAACTTCTCCTCTAAAAGACCAACTAGAAAAAAGAAAAAAGTGACAATAACATATGCAAACGTTACTGCTGCATAAAAAATTAGGTTTAAACTAGTAAATATTTATACTGCAATGAATTTTGGAAACTAGTTATTTTTTTTTTTTTATCCCTGTCTAAAAAGCAGTTCTCAAAAAAACTTTTTTTGGAATCCCATGGAGTGTAATTCCTCTGAATTCTTGGGAATTCTGCCATAAAGAAGAATACAACTCACATAAATTTCAAATTTAAGGAATTAATTGAAAAGCGTTTCAGGCTTTCACAGTCATTTAAAGGGTGAAAAGCATTTATTCAAAACCATTTAACATTTTTTTTTTAATTCCTGTTACAACACCATTACATGTTTTGTTGTGCGGCTTCAAATAGAAGATAAAAGTATTATAATGCTTTACTTTAAATAAGATAGGACATTAATCTTAGGTCATTTATAACTAATCTTCCTGTACTTATTGGATACTTGAGAAATAAAAGTTAGCTTTTAATCAATAGTTACTCTTAATAATTCAAGTCTTTATTAAGTCAAATTTTTATTACAAGGGAAAATAATCTGAAGACTATTCTAGATCAGCAACCATCAAACAAATTAAATAAATTTATTGAATTCTCTGGATTCAGATTGGGCATAAAGATTTCTTTAGTTGATTATTCTTAAATTCAAGTCACTCTTCACAACAACTTTGCAATCATTGGATAATATTTTTGTATCAACCATATATCTAATACATTCATTTTTCTTGAAGAATTTATTAAACTTGCTAAACTTTTTACTTGAAGAGCTGAAAATGAGCAAATTTTTATAATAAAGTAAATGAATGCTGTATAAAGTATAAAGAATGCTGTTATCAATTTATGAAAATTAAAACTGTTCCTTTTTACTTTTTACTAACTTTCAGCTCCATAACATTTTTTTCTGATAGAGTAATCTTCCTCAGTATATAGATTAAAACAAAATAAATCAAAATCCAAATCATTTTAAACCATTACATCGCTTAATTTCGAAACAAGTTTTGGCTAAATAAGTTGCACTTGTTTAATTGATTTCTGCTTTAACTTGGCTCAAAACGCCATTAATTTATTTAAATTCAGGGTACTTGTAATTAACTACTAGATAAACTTATAGTATTTTAAGAATCCTAATATACTAAAAAGCCTTAAATGAGCAATAAAACATGATCATATTCTTTAAAATAAATATCTTAATAAAATTGGAACAAATAATCATACATCTAATAACCTGAATTAAAACAAGCTTTCTGGTTTAAGCCAAACATGTATATTCCAAATAATAATGAAACCTTTGATACACGCTAAAGCTTTAAATGACATACAAGTTGATCACTTTCTCTGCAATAATGGCTTAAAACCTACAAAAATTTATCAATATACCATTTCTCTACATATAGAACACATGGAGTATCTTACATTTAAAGAAAAATAGTTAACAATTTTATTTCCAGATTAGTTTTGCATCCGAACCTTACAATACAACAATTTCCAATATTGTGCAATCAAATTTAGATTCTTATATATGCACCATGGTTAATATTCTTTATTGTATCCAAAGGAAAAAATCAAGACATCAATTCAGTAAAGTCTAGACCTAAGATTTGTTAATATTTTTCAAACCAAATGTTTGATTAACTTAACTGTAATAGAACATTAGCTTATATAAGCAATGTTAACCTATAAAAAATATGCATAATGTAAAAATGGTTTTGATCAAATGCAGCATGCATCACCATTCAATCATTCAAGCTAACTTGCTTTACACTATCTAATAAGCAACCACGTTGGAATAAGAGTCCACCCTGGAATTTTTTATCGAAATTAATAAGCCTCCACCTTAGAATAAGCGTCCACCCTAGAAATTTTGCCAAAAATTAATTATAGTCCACCATGGAACAATTGTTTATCCTAAATTGTCTGCAGAAAAAGTTTTTAGATCCTAGGGTGAGTTGGGCCAACCTATTTCAGTTTTTGGGATTTCATGGTTTCTTGATAATTGCTTGAATGAGAGGGGTGGGGGTGGATACTAAAAATATGCCTGACATGAACTAATGAACAAATTATAAGAAAAGCCTGTTATAAAAATAGGTTTCAAAAATTTTGAAGTACAGTAACGTTAAAAAAAGAGCATTTTTCGTTATGGTACCATTGTTTGCAAATAGGGCATTCAAGTCATTCATAATAAGCATGTTCTTTATACTGCTCCCTGCATTTGGCACTTTTGCTGTCATCTTTTGGATCTCTCACAACATGCCCACATCACTCATCAATAACATTGGCAGTATCGACTATAATAACCTCATCACCACCTCCATTATCAACTTCGCTTAACTGAATTCTGACCTTCAAGCTTCTCCTCCATGTTTTAAAATTTGCCTTTGTTTGGTTTACAAATGTAGTTAACCTCAGTGAAGATTCATTATCATATAATGCAATTAAAATAGCATCTAAAAGTTTTGTGTATTTCAAAATATATATTTTTTTGTTTTAAGAAACCTAGTTACAGTTTCACCTTCAGGATTGTCTCAGTTAACTGTAATATCACCTTATCCCCTTCCCCCGAATAAACGCTTTCGAAATGCAATTCTGTATCATCGTTTTCATCTCCATCCAATACCTCAAAACCTACACCTCCTGGAGCTTCGTTATTAAAAGGCTTAGCTGCTTTAACTCACTTTTGCGAGGTTAACGTTTTCATTGCCTTGATGGTTTTAGGTGTGGTTTACAATAATCTTTCTCTAAATTCAACCGTAGCTTTGCAAACTAAATCAAGTATCATAGACCATAAAATCTTCCAACCAATCAAACTTATTTGTAACAAATAAAGATTAAAAATATTTACTAACCTTAATATCGACCGACTTCTGTGCATTGTTAAGCATCACCATCATCTCATTTCTGTTTGGAGAAGGGATTTTTTTTGGGATCCACTCTAAGTTGTTTGATCATTAAAAGACCCTCTCTTTCCCTGTAAACTGACTTCAAAAGACAATGCAAATGAATGTCAATAATTTGCATGACCTGTTATATCTCCCTTCCATAATTATTGGTACATAACCTATAGCAAAAAGACCATTTTTGATATTTTTTTTACAATGAACACTATAGTTGTCTAAAACATAACTGTCGAATTTCTTGAATGTGAATTGATTACCTTTGTTTGGCAAATTCTTGATGGTCTCTAGCATATTTTATACCAGATAGGAGCCCCTTTCTGCCCATTGGAAATGTACCCCTGGCGGAGGGTCAAGCTATTTTCTTTCACTTTTTCCTTTAAAAATAATTCAGGAGGCAAATGATAGGCCTCCTCTGAAACTGAGTTAATGAAACACCTCACTCGCCAAACATTTTTTAAGTATTCCAGCAATCTCTCAATTCTACGTTCTTGGGAAACAGTGAATCTCTTGTTTGGCTTTCTTAGGCTGACACCAAACTCTTTCATCCAACTATCTAACCAGGGATCAATCAATTTTAGTTGTTCTTCAACTGGAACTGGAGGGTTTTGCTGGTCTTACTTACCTACTTTACTTGCCCTTACTTTACTTACTTTACCATAAATATTGTTGTATTTTGCAAAAAAAAAAAAAAAAAAAAAAAAAAAAAATTTTTTTTTTTTTTCTGTGCTTTAAGGCATACGCGTATTCCAAAAAACCATTCAAACATTGCTAATTTTACCACTTGTGCCTTGACTCGTCTCCTACCACCAGCCTTTTGTAACTTCTTTGCAGAAGAGTTCAACATTAACATTACTATTGAAACATCGCTCGGCTATTTTCTGGCCAGGAACAGGATCTTTTCCTGATAAATCTCGTAAATCATTATAGTGGTCTCTTATACTTTTCGAAATGAAGGATTCCTTTGATGTCTTTTGGATATGCCGTTTTAGTTTATCATTGTATTGAAATGAAAATTCTTCCTCATACGCAATTTTATTTTTTGTTATTACAAATCATTATTATCTACTGTTATTATTTGATAGTAATAATTATTATCCTCATTATTTTTTCATTTTCTTTAAGAAATTTCACTTGCTACTTTTATTTAATGACAAAAATATTTAGAAATTGCATTTAAAATCCAACTTTAATAAAAAAAAAAAGCTACTTCAAACAATAACAATAAGTAAAAACATGTGGAAACATCGCAATTTAAAAGACATGAGTACATTTTGTAAACATTGCATTCAAATTCTAAAGTTACATTGCATTCAAATTCTTAAATTACATTGCATTCGAATTCTAAAATTACATTGCATTCAAATTCTAAAATTACACACAGCTTTGCAAAAATTAATAAGCGTGCACCCTACAATAAGCGTGCGCCCTGGAATTTTACCGCAATATTAATAAGCATCCACCATCTAGTAAAAGCGTCCACCCTGGAAATCTTCTCTGAAAACAATAATTGCCCATGGAAGTTTATTAGATAGTGAAGAGTATGCATAATTAGAAGAATTAATATCGTTTGCTGGAAACCAGAGCGCTATCTTTGTATAGTCAGAATAACTAACATGGACATGCTGAAGACCAGAGCAGATAAACACACTTTAAAAATATCACAATTTACTTTTCATTAAACTCTTAACATTCAATTACGCCATCAAAACAGCCAGACTTTCAGACACTTGAATGTATAAATCATAACCTTCCATTTTGTACATACCTATATTTCATGGCCTTCCCACACTTTTTGTTCAGATCGATTTTATTTAACATTTTATTTCACATACCAAGTTTCAATAAATATGTATACATTTAGATAACATTGGAGAATAAATTTAATTATTTTTTTTTTATCTTAATTTTCATCATAAAAATAATTTAGAAACAAAAATTTAAAATAGATGTAGTGTGGACTCCAAATGACTGCTCAAGTATCAATTAACGCAGATAATAAATAAGCTGAACCAATGAATTATCCGTTCACCTTTTAAAAAACATATCTTAGAACAACTAGACATAAAGGTGAATATTAATTAATATAATAAAAAAAGACAGTATGTTAGCTACAGTATAAAATTTTTGGTAAAAATTTTAAACATAAGTTTATGAAAAAAATATCAGGTCATGAAGATGGATAAACATATTTTAAAACTTTTTGTTATTACTAATGTCAAAGTATTTGGAAAATCTTTCTAAATCTTCATTTCATAATGGTGGTGTTTTAGACAGCACAAACTAAAGTTAAATTGAAAATGAATATAAATAA
>JAUZNK010088181.1:0-12688 GCA_035046665.1 Euphysa ruthae | reverse complement strand
TTTTAAACGACGTTCTTAACATTTATTTTGTAATATTTTTATTGATAGTGAATAAATACTTACTTTACTTACTTACTATACTATCAGTGTATATAGTGTACAAACTTATAATAACTTTTTATTTTTTTATTTTTTTTTTGAAAAACCATCCTTTAAAACCAAGCTTTAATATACAATTTTTAGTTTGTTATACCCGTTGAATCCTATTTCGAATCCTCTTTATGTAACTATCATAAAAAGTTCTAAATTTTTTATTGTGATATGAACCAAGAACAACAACAAGCAATGAAAACTCAAATTTAGAGATAACGTTTTTAGAAAATATTGTTTTTAGCATAATCTTAAAAATGTTAAGTTTTTAAAAAAAACAATGTTCTATGAAAAATAATAATATAAAAAGTTTTGAAGAAATCAAATTTACAAATAACGCTTGGAGATCAAAATTAGAAACAATGTTAGCTACGATGAAGATAAATAACGTTTTGAAGAAAAAATATTAACAAACAATATTTTGATGAAAAATATTTTAAAATAATATTTATTTGTATGATAAATCTTGAGAAATGGTTCTACAGATAAATAAATCAGGCACAGTTCACAATCAAAAGAATTCTCTTTCTTTTTTTCTTGCCCTATTTTTTTATACTTAAAACTTTCCTTCCGGTTGCCACACAAACTTTGCATGATGAATCGTTCTTAGATAATTCTTAGCTGACATCTTTGTACAGCTGTATTACCATATTTTAAAAATTGTTTCATGATATAAACTTACGGTAACCTATCAAAAGCGCATGATCAAGCCCTGAAAGATCAATTTCAGACTTTCTACTTTCATTTAAGATCTTGTAGCGTTAAAATAATTATTTAGTGAGTAATGATTGGTTAAAGTTATCGAGGAAAACCCTGGAAATGTCCTGGATTGGGCTGCTATGACATGGTTATCCTGGACATTTCCGGATTGGGTTGGCAAGTATACTAGAATTAAACGCTTTATCCAATAGCTCGTGTAAACTTAATCAATTTTTAAAGGAAAATAATAAGATAATAATAAATTTTAATAGTGAAGCAATATGGACATCATATTTTTTTTTCTTTTACAGCTTTTAATTCACGTAAACTATTAAAAATATTTGTTAAAATACAATTTTCTTTTGTATTTTAACAATTACCACAAGTTATAGTAACGTATTATAGTATTATAGTAGCGGATACCCATCTTAGCAGTTTATTGAATGTTAATTATCAGGTGTTAACTTTAAGAGCTGTATAAATTATGGCAATATTATCCGTGCATTAAGTATATCTCTTAATGCTTCTATCATATTACAACAACAAATTTCTCTTAATGCTTCTATCAAATTCATAACAAAAAATGGAACAAATCAGTTACGAAGAAGATACCAGAGTAATAGCTACAAAATAGCAAAACAGAACAACAATTTATCATTTGTGGTATGCGGATTTATTAAGAGCAAGTCCAGACGTTGACAAATTTATCATTGGTCAAAGGTACAAATGTTATTGGAATGAAAAATTGGTTAACATTGTTTACATGGGAATGATAAGCCAAGGTAAATAATAAACACTATTTGCTAACATATTTCCAAAGTATTTATATTTTTAAAGTAGAGCCAACAAATAGTTTTCAAAATAATTTATTACAGAAGGGCCCACGTGTTTGAACTCACTCTTTAACTGAAAGCTCCCACTTGAATTTATGATAAAGAAAATCATTGGCTCCAAAGTGGGTTTGAACTCACAGCTCTTGAATCTAGGAACCAATGCATTATCCGCTCGGCCAGACAACCATAAGTATGTATTTTAGGGTTTGCAACTATCTTCAGTATATATGTTGCTAGATTTTGTTTTTTTTTTTTTTATTGCTAAAATCTTTTTACATTTTTACTGTTATTTTCAGACGGCACTTAAAAATTAAACAAAGTTTAAAGATGGAGATGACTTCACTGTTCTCAAAGCAAATATTGCGAAAATAAGAACGGACTTGCACAAAATAATGAAAATCCAAAAGGACATTTTGAGTTTACTAAATAAAAGGCACTGTAAAGCGTTCTCTACCGCTAACTCAGAAAACTGGAAAGCAAAAACTTAAAGAGAGCTTTTTTCTCCCCAATCAAACTTGATAATTTGTCTGTAAAATTCAAGATTTTTTGTACATTATGGCAACTTTTCAACGGTGGTAAGTAACAATGTCATTGAAGGAAATTCTACAGGAAATTTCAATGATGTTGAAGAAAATTCTACAGAAAATTTCAATGAAGGAGATTCTATGGGAAATTTAAACAAAGGATATTCGATAACCTTTGTAGAAAACGACGCCAGTGTAAAAAAAAGGAAATCAAAGGTGGTAAATACATGTATAAAATAAAAAAAAAAAGAAATGGGTATGAAGTTTACTGAAGATGTGTTTCATCAGTGAAGCCACAGCGCTGGTACCAGAAAACAGAAGGACAAAATTAGCAGAAAAGAAGCAAGATCTCCCAACCTAATGAAGGTAATTTCCACAATGTGAAAATAAATAATGTGATAAACAAAAAATACAGGAAAACAAGTCAGCGATTAGAAAAAAAAAAAAAAAAATTATATATATAACCTGGTTTTATGGTACTTTACTGTTTTACCCCGGCCAACCTTACCCAGTTAAAATTAAACAACTTTCATAGACTGTATTATTAAAACTTAAATTATGAAGACTTTTAGATAAGTGCACATATGTATCAAATGATCTCTATATGGTAACTTTTACTTCAAATAAAATTTAAAATGAATTGTAGACTCATTGAGACATTGACAACAATATAAAATTTCGCTAAAAATAAAAAATTAAACGATCAAGGCTGCTGCAACAAAGTTGTTTTTTTTTTAAAAACTAAAAAGTTAAACCACCATAGAAAGTTTAAGAAAAATCTAAAGAACACAGAAAAATGGAACGAATAGGCGCAGAGAAGTAAAATCAAACGTTCATTTCTGAACTATTGATATTTTTCAAGAAAATCTTAAACAGGTAATTTTACTAAAAGAAAGATTGTCACTTATAGAGGTTGATAAGAGCATAAATGAAGCTCTGCTCAAAAGATCCATATTTCAGAAACCATTAAAAATTTTAATGATCTGGTAGCACAGAAAATAGCATAGAGAACAAGCAAATATTTACTGGACCACTGGAATTCAATTACATTGAAAGTAATTTAGGGATAATATTAACCTAAAGAGACTTTGAAACACTTAGAATTTATTTTATGAATTGACCAAATACTTAAATGGCTAGAGAATTTTAAAAGCAAAATTGTTTGAAGGAAAAAATCAATGAAATTTTTCAATAAAATTTAGACAAAAATTTTTGGAGTTTTAAAAAAAAAAGAAAAAAAAAATGGCTTAAATGTTCAATATATCAAAAATAATATTTCCTCATGTAATCCAAAATTGGTTGAATTGAGGAGCAACTTTTAACAAATAAACAGGTTTAAATAAAGATTAAAAATGTTGATTCTTATATGTCTCTTTTTCTTTTGCTGAATTATACTGCTTGCCTTCTGTGCGCTGGTCACCACTAGTTTTTCTCCTAAACAGTTTCACTTTTCCTTTTTTTTTTTTTTTTTTTTTTGTCACTAAATATTTGATAATCAAGCAAATTTAAGTAATTTTTAATTTCTTCATTTTATTACATTTAGTGGGTAAGTTTGCATCATCTATATACCGAAATTACCTAAGTTTTTTACTTCTTTTTATTTTTTTGAAATTATCTGCGATTATGTTGGCATGCTGCCCTTTTAAGAATTTCATTTTTTCAAACATCTATGAAATTTTACTATTCTCCTAATGTTTTTTTCAGATATTGGTCCAAAACTTTTTTTTGGTCCCTTATTTTTTGGGATCAATATCGAATTAATGGCAGGCATCTCAAAACTTATATGCTTTAGGATTTATTTAGTACAATTCAAATTGTTTAGTGTTTTAAAATAAATTTTTTATAGAAAAAATTTCTCGTTATTTACAAAAGATCTACTTTGAGTATTACTATCTATTAATTTTATAACATTTTGTAGAATAAAAATTAAAAGTATAAATTACTGTCTTCAGATGATTTAAAATTTGCGCTACATTTTTGAAATATGCGACGGTAATTTTTAAAAAATTTTTTAAATCCACAAAACTGCTTATTATTCTTTTCATAAATATCTCTAACCAAAAATTTTAGAAAAAGGTCAATGAGCAGATTCCAAGAAAAAATAATTTGCTGATGTAGACATGAGTTTATAGGACATTGACGATCTTCACCAAGAGACCAAAAATTAAGCAATAAATTACCATTATCACACAAATCACATTTCAAGATTGCCTTCCCTTCATTGAACTCCAGAATAGTACCATTACCAATGAGGCATATAAGAGTTTGCAATGTATTTCCAATCTTTGAAAGAACCTCTGGCTTTCCAGATCGTGCTAGTGCCAACAACTCTTCAGAAATAAGTGTATAACTTTTTCTTCCCAAACAAAATAAAAATAATGGAATATGATCAAGGACAACCAGTTGCAAGGCAACGTAAGGACTGGCCTAAAATTGTAAAAAACATGTCATTTGCATATGATCTTTTATGTCATCCATAAAAAAGATATATAATTGATATATCAAATGTGGTCCAATTTCTTATATCATATTGAATTACATTACTAAAATAAAAATTCACTACTCCACATTTAAAGTTTTTTTTTTGTCAATTTGTTTTTGTTTATTTTTTTTTTTTTTATGTTTACTGAACTTTTTTTTTCCCCCAATCTTCATCGATAATAATGCATAACAATTCCCTCTACTTAAGCTTAAATATAATAATTAGTCTTTCTTAGACAAGATGTTTTCATCATTCATATGCATATATTAATTCAGGCAAAAAAATTTAAAAAGAAGAATTTTTTTAGCATTAACTAAACAGCTCACCATGGCTGTACGAATGATGTGCACAATCCATGTCACGGCATTACAATGGCGTGAGACTGCACATAAAATCTTTAAACATTTCTTATGTATATCATGGTTGACAAAAAATGAATTTAATGTCTCATGAATGTGCAGAAGTTCGGGTTCATTATAACATTGTGGTTTGAAGTCAAACCATGGTGGATCGATGCTATTCACCCAAGGTATAGTAGATACTTCAAATATTCTTTGTATGTAAACAGGGTTATTTTTGAGGACTGAAATATTACTGAGATACATATATACGTTAAAAAATCTTAAAAGTTCCAGCACAAATTCATATTTAAAGCCATCTTTTGTCTTCACTGATGAATGAAAGGTATCTAGTGCTTCAGTGAAGATAGTTGAAATACTGGTATCACCAATCAGGACTGAAAGAAAAATGAAAGGTATTTTGAAATAAATAATTATCAATATCAATATATCAATATTCTAGCTTAAAACACTCTTCAAGAGAAAGGCAAAATTCAGGCCATAAAACTGAATTTACCACCAAGGATCATATCGATTTCAAATCACATTGAATATTAAGAAGTATCCTAATGTCGTATCAGATAAATTTTAAACAGAAAAAAGAAAAGATTTAATGGACCCCAAAACCTTAAGTATTAAGCAAAATATGCTATTGAATTCATACAAAAATTTTTGAAACACATTTTTAAGATTTTTAAAAACAAGATGGTCATAGAATAAAAATATGATTTACTAATAATCCAAACTTTTAGCTTAATAGAATATTTTTTAAAAAAAAGCTGATTTTGAGGCTTTTTTCAGGCATGCCCACCCCATTTGAAAAAAATTTCATGCTTAACATATTAGAAACAATATTTCCTAACATAAAAACTTTTTGAAAAGCCAAAATACTGTTCTTTGGGCCTTTTTGGGAATGCTTACCCTACCCGAAAAAATAGTACATTGGGCGACATGCTCAATATATTAGTTTGGAAATAATATTTCTTAACCCCTTAAGCGTAAAACTGACTTAATATTACGTCGGAGTGTTTTTGTTCAAAAACGATACTGACGTATTATTACGTCGCATGGGTTGGGTGTTTAAAAAACTATGTAGCAGGCGTAATCGCGCTATGGCATCGAAATAAAGTGCAAATAAAACTAGAAAGATATACAGAACTTTTAAGACCATAATGGTTCTTCATTATTATTAGTTTTAAAATTATGACGTTTTCAAAGGAGAGTTTTATTTTTAAAAAATGGCAACCCAAAATCGTAAAACTGTAAATTTTACTGCTCAAGAAGTGCCTGATTATGTATTCCAAAGTGATAGTGATTTGTCTTCTATGGATGAATCCTTTTCAGAGGGGGATGAGGATTTTCTTGTGGAGTCTGAAACAGATGAAGTAGTTGTTTTACCATTTTCAGGTGAAGAAACTGTCGATAATAGGCTTGCAGATGATTTTTCTGAGCCTGTTGCTAGTTTTAGCAAAGTTTTAGTAAAGCTAAAAAGCATAGAAAAAGTGAGTATGAAACTATACAGTGAGAGCATGATCCTCCAGAAGGCGGTTTAATTCCATATAAATTTGTCAGTCAGTCGGTTATCCACCATGATATTGTAAACAGTGACCCACTCGAAATATTTGAATTCATATTTCTAATGACATTGTAGAATATATTGCTGAGCCAACAAATTTATATTTTATTCATTCTACTATGGGAAAAGTATTTTCCAAGACCTTACGTGTTTTAAAGCATGTTAACAGTTCTGTGTCGTTCACTTCTCGTGATATTAGACTGTATTTTGAATCACTACTTTATCGCGGCATCGTAAAGCTTCCAAAAACCAATATGTACTATACTAATAGGAAATTATTTGAAAATCCTGGATTTAGAAGCATTATTTCTCAAAACAAACTAATGCTGCTGGAAAAGTTCTTGCATTTTGCTGATCTGAGTGCTTTGGATCCATATCATCCAAAAACTGCCAAAATTGAACATCTTTCACAAAACATTACATATCGGTGGAAAATACTTTACATACCTGGCCGTAATATTTCAATCGATGAATCGCTTCTGCTGTGGAAAGGAAGGCTAAGTTTCAAACAAAGCATCCAAATAAAGAGTGCAAGATTTGGAATAAAATCTTTTGTATTAGCTTGTGCTGACAGCGGATATGTCTGAGTAAGAGAGGATCTAAGAAAATTTCTCGGTTTGAATGTGAACAATGTGATGTTGGATTATGACCCGCTTCCTGTTTTAAGATCTATTACACCATAAAGGTGTATTAGAGTGTAATACTTGTTTTTAGGGAAGAGGTTACCCATTTTATGTCTGAAACATCCATAAATTACTCTAATTTAAAAAATGGAAAAACACTCATTTTTCTGAAAATAACCCGTTATTTTTAGATCCACTTCACAAAAATAAAGGTGACGCTTAAGGGGTTATTATAATCTAAAATTAAAGAATATTTGGAGCATAACATTTAGAGAAAAGTAAAAAAAGATAATTTTCGTCATTTTCAGATATATTAAATTGCGCCCAGGCCCCTGAAGGAGAATTTTCGTCATGTGGTCATATATTTAGAAAAAGCCTGCAGATTTGCAGAAAACTATGAAAAGCCTATTTTTGGGCCTATTTTGGCTAACAAAAATATTACTAAAAAATAAATAAGGCTTCGTTAATCTCTAGCCCTTGTTGACATCCGATATCATGCAAAAATCAGAAAAAACCAATGAATAAATTCCGAGAAAAACTGTAACAAATGCATGGACGCAGATGCAGGCACAGACAATAGTGAATGTATAAGACCATTAGCAACTAATGCCAAGGATCTAAAAAAATACAACAAGCACTTAACGACTAATACTTTCATTAAAGTGGCAACAAAATTGTCACATTTCACAATTTCTCTTTCTGAATAAAATTAAAGGTTAACAGAAATTTTTAAACTTTCAACAGAATCGGTACTTAATTCTCAGGAAAAATGCAAGAAAATAAAAGAAAAAAATAATGTTTTTTTTCAAAATGACCAAAATTGATTAAAATTGCTTTCATAATTAAAATTCATAAACACCAAAAATATTTCAGCAGAATCGAAAAAAAATTTAATTAAAAATTAATGTACATATTTTAGTCAATTTTAACATGTTTTAGGGCCTGAGCCCAAAGAAAAAAGTTTTACCAGGTGGCCTTATACAGTTAAAGATGCCCTAAATGGCCTCATAACTTACAAATTAAAAAAAAAAAAAGGCTAATCAGCGGATTTCAATAAAAATGTAAAAAATGCTATTTTTAGCCTTAAAGTGACAATGTTCTGTGTCTTGATAATATTTCTTAACATAATACAAAATTTCAACAAAATCGGAGCAAAATTTTTTAGAAAAACTAAAAAATAACTATTTTTGATATTTTAGGGTCATAAATCGGGCCCAAAATTTTTATGTAGGTGGCCATATGAATCAACAAATTCCAGTTTTAATTTAATGCAAAAAAGAATAAGTTAATGAGCGAACTTCAATAAAATGTCAAAAAATGTCTTTAGGTTTAAAATGACCAAGTTTTGGGTCCTGGAGACTGGGTCTGACAATATTTTCAAAATGGCTGACAGGCCTAACATATTAGAAATAATGCTTCCCAATATAATACAAATTCAGCAAAATCGGAGTTGAACTTTTTTAAAAAAGTCAAACCAACTTTTCGTTAAAAATCTGGCTAGATCCACAAACAAGAATTTGCAAAATGTGCTAAATTTCAAAATCAATGAATGGATTTCAAGAAAATTTTTAAAATGTTGATTTTTAGACCTTAAAAATCCATATTTGGGCACATTAACGTCCAGTACCATAAAAGGAGAATTTTTACACAAAAATAAAACTGTCACTTTCCCTTATGATCTTACAACTCCATAAAAAATTTCAGAAAAAATTTATGAACATATGACTCAGTCAACTTCACTGTCTTTGTGGATAAGTCTTTGGTCTTGTCTTTGCTGTTAAGTAAACCACCTGTGGGTGGTTTACTTAACAGCAATATTAAAAAAAAAAAAAAAAACCTTTTAATTGGTCAACGGAATATACAAGCACAGCAACTTTCAGCATTATGTTTATCCCATGGGTTATATACAGTTTCTTCATACTTGTTTCGTTCAGCAGACTTTTGCATAAACTTTCAAGGTGCTGTTCAAATAATTTACTGAAATTGAAATTAAGATATTCACTTGAGTTTTCCAAAAGTTCTATAGCTGAAGTTAAGGAAATTTCATTTTTGTGAAACTTGATGGAGATTTTTTTAACTTAAAGGGAAAATCTACTTGAGAAATTTAATTAAGTTACTTTCATTAATTCAGGTGAGACTGGCGTTCACCTCTATTAGCCAAAATGTTCGGCTTTTAGCAGGTGATATGATCGATTTTTTTTTTTTTTTTTTTTTTTTTTTTTTTTTGCTGAAAGGAAATTTTTATGCCTATGCAATTTTGCAACCTGTAGATAATAATAATTAAATAATAAATATTTATTAACAATAATAATAATAATTAAAATAGTTACAGAAAGTTTGTGAATTACTTAAATGTTATTATTAAACCAGACTACTGCCCATCAAAAAAAGTGCTTTAAAATTATTTTGAGGTATATTATCTGCCTATCTTAATGATGCTCAATTTTTGCTATAAAAATAGCTACTGACAAAAATATCATGTTGACTGACATAAACACCAGACTCCAGTGTACAGACTTTTGATATCATGCTTACTAGCATAAACACCAGACTCCAGCGTACAGACTTCTGATATCATGTTGGCTGGCATAAACACCAGACTCCAGTGTACAGACTTCTGATATCATGTTGACTGGCATAAACACCAGACTCCAGTGTACAAACTTCTGATATCATGTTGACTGGCATAAACACCAGACTCCAGTGTACAGACTTCTGATATCATGTTGACTGGCATAAACACCAGACTCCAATGTACAGACTTCTGATATCATGTTGACTGGCATAAACACCAGACTCCAGTGTACAGACTTCTGATATTTTTTTGCCAGAATATATATACTATTATTTAAGTGTGACTTAATTAAAATGTTAATAAAGGTTTTGTTTTTTTTTTTTATTAATTATTTTGCTAAATGCAAAAGGATGCTATTTGAGCTTCCAGTAGAGCAAACGTTCATTTTTGACCTTGAACAATGAATTAAGAAATTAGAATGAAGAGCATCTAAATTGGTTAGGTACAACTGTAAATCTAGGTAAAGAAAAAAGTGATAACTATTAGTTATCACTTTTTTCTTAAACTTTAAACATTTTTCTAGACCAAATATGCAAATATGCAAAAAATTTTATCTTATTTTTTCTGACCATTACTAGTAGTGGTGCTATGCAAGTTTGTTTGATACGCCCAACCATCAAATAATTTATACAGAAAACTCTTTTAAAATTTTCTATCTACCCTCTTATGAAAAGGAGGTTTGGCATTATAAAGACGCCAAAACTAACCTTGTCCAATGGACCATTTCTAGTTTTAACTGAGACAGAGTCTTCAAGAATAATCAAGTTTAGTTATTCAGCATGAAATCGTTTAATATTTTTAGGAACTTGTGACTCATAAAACTATTAATTATAAGATAAAAGATCCCTCATTGAGTAATAAACAATAAAAAATGCTTTAACGTACAGAGATTTCTTGCATAGGAAACACATCTCTGGCGGTAAAGGGAAGGAAGATGAAATTATACTAATAAAATCCATTAGACTAACAGACTAATGGACAAACAAACATGGGTGATTTTATAGAACTCAGTTATTTTAGTTGGAAAACCTATAAAATAAAACAAATTATAATTAATGCGATTCAATTTTTATAATTAGTGATGTAGTTATTATTCATGTAAATCAGTCAATTGAAATATGATTTTAAATCAAAAACTAAATCTTATCTAATCAATATTTTGACTTGTTGATATTGATTTTAATTTTTGCGGTTTAAAAGTACTTACTTGCTATAGCAGTTGATAATTTATTGTATATATTACAAATAGCAAACTTTTACTTATAATATGAAGTATCACATATCTTTTTAATTTTGTTAGGTTTTTTTTTTCTAACTTTATTAATAGTTTTCCATAGTTAACTTTTTTTAACTCATCTCCATTCTCTAAACATGAGCAAACAAGCAGCAAAAAGATGTAAAAGTATTCTTGATAAAATGAGATATAATGTGGATATATATATCATGCACATTATATGGGTAGTATCCACAAGCCTTCGAAACCATAATAATAATGCATAATAACTAGCTCTAATCGCTAAAAAACCAACTTTTAACACTAAAACGATCATATTACAGTATATTTGAGCACAGTACCAAAAAACAAGTATTTTTACAAAATATTTAAATTGTTACTTTTGTCTGTTATGCCCTCATAACTTCATAAAACAAGAAGTTAGCAAGAAAATGTGTTATAGGACTAAATGAGTGATTTTTTAGGACCATGCTGGCTCAGCCAGCTCTAACAAGAAAATATATTACCTGTATTCTAGGTTCTTTAAGGTCAGTATGGATTTTAGGATATTTAGAAGTGAACACTTCAAGTGCTAAAATAAAAAAAATTAAATACAAATATAATGCATTATAATGATAAAAAATAGTGTGGCATTTTTATACTCTTCAACAAGCACATTTGGTAGCAAATTTCTTGGCTAATTTTAAATATAGCAATACTGTTCATTTCACAAGGACAGCTTTTAAATGATGTAAATTTTAATTTACTCCCTTTATTAACTGTACTGTGGTAAAGCATAAAAGCAACTCAACAGTATGAAATATCAAGGTAAAGCATTATTTTATTAACAAACAATTTTTGTTTTGCTTTATAAAAAAAAAACTTTTTACTAACATCATTTCTAGAAAAAGAGTTTTTCTGCAAAGTTTTTTTATGAGATTTTTTTTAGTTTTTTTAGCCGTTCTAATAACTTTTCAACCCTAAAAAAAAACTTAAAAAACAAGAATCTAGTAAAAGAAGGAAAATTTCAAATTTTAAAATAAGTACAGTGTGTTGACATATAGCAATCAATTTCTGACTCCTGAATACACATGAGTTTTTTTCTCTTTTCCAATATTTGGTTTAAGGCAGAAGTAAGAAGATGAAAATGTTTTTTGGGCATTTCCTAACTTTTAGTTATCACGGAATTAAAACTCGAACGAGATTGATTTTTTAGAGAGAATATTTACATAGAATGAATGAAAAATTCATCATATAATATTATCAAACTTTTGTAAACATTTTAATGGTGCAAAACATTTAATTATAAAAATAAACGTTATATTTCATCCATTACCTATTATATTTAGAGTTAATAAATAACGTTACAAAGCAAGAAGAAAACAACAGCTATTGTTTTTTTCAAATTATTTACAATTGGTGTGATCACCATACAAGATGACAGAGTTTTTTTACGTATACACCAAGCAAAAGGTTCACAATTGTAAATCATCATTTTAACTAGGAAGAAATTGTTATTTTTGGCTTTCGTGAAGTATTTTTTATTGATAAAACTAAAAATAATACAAAAACAGCAAAATTGGTTCTCCTTTAAACATCAATTTATAATCATATCATACCAGATTTATAAGTAAGTAAATAAGTAAGTATCTTTTCTACCAAACAAATATACAGTAAGCAATTAAACACGGAAAAAATAAAAACTATGATAAAAACGAAAGTTGGCAAGGATAAG
>JAUZNK010088170.1:0-12689 GCA_035046665.1 Euphysa ruthae | reverse complement strand
CCGAATTAGGATTTGGTATAATATGAGCTTCGTCGATTAACGGTTCACTTTGATTATCTGCTTCGACAAACGATTGACCATTTTTACTAAGTCTCGCAGTGAAACTGATCTTTCACGACCATCAGGATGGCGGATGTGCGCATGGCATGGGTTTGACTCAATAAGCTCTACTTCGTCGACAAGCAGATCGTATTTTGAATTACGTACATGGCGTCTTAAAAAAACTCTCCCCGGATTACTTCAGTTGCTGATCTACGTTGAAACTTAAAAATACGCTCATGCAGTGTCTCATTTGTTGCTGTACACAATAACGATCTAATTGAGTGTAGGGCATCAGGCAGAACTGAGGCCCAATGTGTTTAATGTGAAGATTATGCAATTTGCATGCAAGTGTTACTGCTTTCCAAATAGTTCCATTATAGCGCTCACATTGTCCATTCATACAGGGGTCATATGGAGTTGTTCTACTTGTTGCGATACCCTTAGAATGTAGCCATGTTTTAAGCTCTGCAGACATAAAAGAGCTTCCCCTATCCGAGTTTATAAATGTTACCTATAAATACATAAACAAAATTTGTTAAAATATGAGTCAAATAAACCTAACACCAACACACAGACACACACACAGACATGCACACAGACACACATACAGATACACACCTAGACACACAAACAGATACACACACATATACACATAGAGACATACACATCCACAGACACATAGACACATACAGAGAAAAACACACAAATTGAGACACAGACACACACACGAACACAGACATAGATACAAACAGACATAGATACACACATAGACAGACACACACAGGCACTCGCAAAGACAAACACACACACACACAGACACACACACAGACACAGAAAAACATACACACAAACACATAGACAACACAGACACACACAAAGACATACACACACAGACCAACACACAGACACACACACATACAGACATGCACACAGACACACATGTAGATACACACATAAACACACACACAGATACATACCTAGACACACACACAGACACATACATATAAACACACAGATAGACACACAGACACACACACAGACACATACACACAGACAATGAGAGAGAAAGAGACACACACACACAAAGACACAGACACAGAGACTCACACACCCATAAACACACACAGACTCAGACATACACCCACATATAGACACACACACAGACACACATACAGACACACATACACAGACACACACACACACAAACAGATAGACACACAAACCGAAACACACAGACACACACATACATAGATACACACACAGACGCACACACACAGACACTCACACAGACACACACACACACATAAATAGACACACAGAAAAATGCATAGACACAAACACACAGACAACACAGGCACACACACAGACACACATACACAAAGACACCCACACACACAGACACACAACACCCACACACACAGACACACACACAGATACACACACAGACACAAATACATAGACGTATATTGATACATGCATGACACACAAAAAATGCATGCACACACACACATACATACATACATGCATCACACACACACACACTCACACACATACATATATACATACATAAATGATTTTAGCACTAATTTTTTATCTTCTCTTCTTAATAAAATTTCTCCTGAAAATAAGCACTTAATCCTTTTAGGAGATTTTCATATCAATTTACTTCAGTGTTATACAAACAGTGAAAAATCTGATTATTTTAATAAAACTGTGCAAAAATGCATTGACGGAGACATCTGTGATAATTTTAAAGGTTATTTTAACCTTCGAACACACTCTATACAAACGAGTAACTTTTTTATGGTCAAACTACCAAACGATAATTTATCATTTGCCAAAAACAGTTTTTATTTTACAGGTGCAAAAATCTATAAAAGTCTTCCTCTAAATATTCAACTTCTCATAGCATTCTGCTTTTTATAACACTTCCAACTAGAGTTACAGATCGACCAAAAACTCCTATTGATAATATTTTCTCTAACCCCACAAATAGTGGAATCATCTCTGGTAATTTAACTACTTCTGTTTCCGATCATTTAACTCAGTTTTTTATGTCTTGAATGAAATGGAATGATATTTTAAAATTTGATGAAAATGATACTCACATTATTTTTAACAGCTTTTTCTCAAAAATAACTTCTCAGTTAGATCAGTATATCCCTCTTAAAAAGATGAGTACAAAGAGCTTTAAATGCTTTAAATGATTTAAACCTTGGATAACAACAGGAATTTTAACTTCTATCTCTGAAAGCGCAATATAATTCATGGTAAATTTGTCAGAGCAAAAAATGATGATTTAAAAGTCACACTTGACAGTCAATTTAAACTCTATAAATATATGTTAGTTATTCTTATCAAAAAAAAGCAAGAAAAATCATTCTTCTTTGTGTAACATGGAAAGGTAATAGAAATTTTATTGACATAAAAAGTAATACACACAGTTTTCCTAGCTGTTTGCAGGTAAATGATTCTTATGTCAACGACCCTTCTCTAATTTATGAAGAATTTAACTCTTTTTTTTCTTTAATTGCTAAAATGCTCCAATCTAATATACACTGAAATTTGGTGTTTTCCCAAATATTTTAAAATTTTCTTCTATTTTACCTGTTTAAGAAATATTCCAAACTGCTATGCAATAATTATATGCCCATCTTTCTTTTATCGAATGTTAGTAAAATTCTTGAAAAGCTTATGTATTCACGATTATATTCATTTCTCAATTCTTTTAATTGTTTGACCGATCTTCAATTTGGATTTCATACAAATCATTTGTTTGAATGATTCTTGTACTTTAATTAGTATGACAGAACAAATAAGCAAAGCTTGATACAAGTCATTTTGCTGGTGGTATTTTTATTGATTTACAAAAAGCATTTGATATTGTGGTTCACAATATTTTAATTTCTAAATTGGAATATTATGGTGTTCTTGGAATTGCAAAACACTGCTTTTTTTTTCATATTTACCTGATCGTAAACAGTGTGTCTATAACTAGGTATGGATCTTCTCATAAAACTGTAATTTTTGTGGTGTTCGCCAAGGTCTCGGACCTTTGTTATTTTTGATATATATATATATAAATTTTCATCTGTTCATCATTTTGCTGATGACACTAACTTATTACACATCAGCAAATCATTATATTCTCTTTGTAGGAAGGGTAACTTTGATCTCAAGGCCAATGCCTTGAGCTAAAAGGCAATGGCTAAATGGTAACCTTATTTCTATATATGTAGAAAAAACTGAAACTGAATTTATTATTTTCTTATCTCCTTGGAAGAATGTTAATAACAATGTCAATGAAGTCACAATTAAAATAAATGGTAAACGTCTTTATCTGTCAAAATTCATAAAATATCTTGGAGTTCTATTAGATTCTAAGCAATCATGGCAATTTCATATTGACAATCTTCGTAAAAAAAACTCAACAGGTCTAACAGCATGCTTTCTAAAATTTGACACTTTGTTGATAATTCTACTCTTAAAAGCATCAATTTTTTAATTTTTCAATTTTTTCATCTCACTTTAGTTACTGTTACCGGGTTTGGGGTCAAACAGGTAATTATGATGTCAATAAAATACTTTCAGTGCAACGCCAAGCTATCAGAATTGTCACTTTTTAGATCTGATACAACCGAGTCCTTTAAAGAACTTAAAATTGCCATTTTCTGTTATATCTTGTTAAAATTCTAAATGCTATGTTTGTTTTTGATTCTTTAAACAAAAATCTTCCTTCTTCTATTTCCGATTATTTTTACATAAACCCATTTTGATCATAACTATAGAACTCGTTGCTATGATAAAGGTAAACTATGTTCCATTTTATGATGCTCAAAAATATGGTAAGTGTTCATTTTTTATCAATGCCTTCTTTTACCTTCTTTTCTCCATCTGAAACGATACCAATTCGAAAAACTGGTCTTAAAAATTATTTTAATTTTCTGTGTAAACATCCTGGGTCTAATCAATGAAATCATTTTAGTTTAGGTGTTAATCCTTTGGTCAGGATTCTGTTGAGTGACTCCGTCTATTTCAATTGCTACTTATGTTACTTATAGCACTTGTTATTAGCATTTATTATTAAATTATGAAATTGAAGTCACTGAAAATAAAATTTTTAAAAAATACTTTATTATGGCTAAATTTAATCTTTCTATGTTTTTGTGTGTGATATATAACATGATCACAAAGGAAATATTATTGTAACAGACAATCATTTGTGAAATTTCTTCACTCTATCTCTGTAAAAATCATTTACAATTGATCCTTTAAGTTTTATTGGCCCTTAGAGTTTAATAAAGTGTTATATTTATATTTATATTCCTATTTTTATCATTTATCTAAACAAGGTAAATATGGACAGAGTAAACCTGTTAGAAAAACTAAAGACACTTCAGCAATGGCAACAACAGCAGCAAATGAATTTTGAAAATATTCAACGACAAGAAATAAAACAGAATATTCAGTATGACAATCAAGTTATTCAGCAAATAAAACAAAATAATACTTCATCAAACAGCAGTAGCGTTAAAATGTTAGAATCACACGATTCAGAAAATATCTTTTCAGTGAATTATAACGTCAGCTGCAGTTTAGATAACAAAGAAAACTTTGGTAACACAATGACTGAATCAGCGTTGTCGAATGTATTAAGCGCGGTTTATAAAGATGATTATAACAATGATAATGTGGGTTGTTGTAATGAAAATGCTTCTCAAAGCAATAAAAAGACTAAAGCAATATACAAAACTGCTGAACCCTCTATTTCTGGTGATAATGAACAAAATAAATTCAATTTAAATAAATATGATAATTTTTCATATGAGAATGATATTCTGCAAAGTAATGGTTCACAGAGCTCACTTAATAATTGGCATATGGATGGTTTACAAACAATAGTTGATAGCAATCAAATAAAAAATTTTATCCCAGAAATCAATCTGAACACTACAAGTACCCCATGTAAAAATAAGGTGGAGTTATATGACTTTGATAGCGGAAGTGCAAGTAGTTTTAGTGATGTGGAGATTCAATCAAATTTAGCTGACATTGACGGTGTGAAACCAATCAGTAGCGAAGAGTATGAAAGTGTTGATGAAAAGGATGATACTGTTGTTGAAAAGGTATGCGGTGAAAAATTTATTAAAAAATTTTTTTTATTCTGCTAAATATATAAATTTTAATAGTTTTAGTTTTCGTTTTTGACTTTTTTGCTTTTGTAAAATTTTTTGGATTCTGGTCATGTCGACATTGTCCCATGAAATCAGACTTGTCTATCTCATTTTTTATCAGCAGCAGTTTTTCATACAGATTAAAGTCTAAAAATCATTAGTGAGTTAAAGTGACAAAATTTTATTTTTTCTAAACTTAGCATGATGTTGACTGCACCATTTACCCAAATTGGGACTTGCCATTATAAATTGTTCATAAAGTTTATGGGAATTTTTTGTCCGTTATTTTTGTTATTATTTTTTATTACTTTGCTATTAATTTATTATTAAATGAATGTTACTAAATGAGGCTAGATATTTTCAAAAAATTATTTCAAAAGTTTTTGTTATCAATTTAATGCTTTATTGATCTAATACAAACTCGTGATTTAATGGACAAAGCATTCAGCTTGATTGATTGATTGATTGATACATAGTGTAAGTTGTTTCATGCTTTTAGACTGTGCCTTTCACGCACAATTGATATATAGATTTTAAAATAGTTTGATAAGTCGAAAAATGATAAATTAAAAACAAAAGATGTAACAATATTAAATTGGGACAATAAAATGCATTCCTTAGTGAAAGAAATTTCTGCGGAAAAATATTTTTGCGAATCTGCAGTGACAAAGTTTATGAGAAAACACTTGGTTTTGAGCAATTTTATTTTCATGGAATAAATTTTTGCAAATGAGGGGAAAGTTTCTTTTTTTTTATGAAAACTTCTCATGAAAATTTCTTACCTGGTAGTCTTTTTTTTTTCCCGAGCAAATATCTCTTCAATGGAGAATTTAAAGAAAAATATTTTTTTTTTTTGCAAAAGAAGACGAGGTGATGTACAAGAAAATCCCTACTACCATCAAAAGAGCTTTTATCTTTGTTAAATCTTGTACCATCAGAGAATCCCTAAAAAAATTACAGTTTCGCATATAATCTGCAATACAAAATCTCATCAATCTTGTACCTAATTTTGATGGTTGTTTACCCCTCGTAGCTCAAAAATGACGAATCACCGAGAAGTCAATGTGACTTCACAGCATGACCAAGTTTAGGAGGCGATAAAACAATACAGAAATATTTTTCAATTTTTTTTTTGCATTTTTCCCCTAATATAATATCTTTTATTTGTTCATAAAATATATTAATCCACATGTTAGGATATAACTGCAAAACAAAACTTTTTTTACTGAATTTGTCACAGTGTGACAAGTCACAGCGTGATAAATCACAGCGTGAGAAATACTGTTACCTTCATTGGCAGTAGCCACAAATAAAAGCAAATATGATATATTAATCAGGCTTGATGATGAGTATTTAGGCAGGAATGTGGTGATTCGGACTCCTCTTTACAGTGGAGCATGTGGTTATTTTCTATAATAAATCGCACACCTAGCTAAAGTGAGGCATAGGTTCATTTCAAAGATTATTTATTTCCAGATATATCCGGATTTCCAGGTATTTCAAAATCTATTAAACCTTTCTGGAAAAAATTCTGATGATTTCCAGATTTTACTTGTAAAATATTGTTTAGCAACTGGCTTAGTTCATGAACTGCCAGTCCTGTTAAAACCACAAAAACTTCATTATAAACACTTTTTTATTTTTATATCGAACAACCATTCTCTCTGCTCGATAATATAAAATCAAAAAAAAAAAAAAAAGGAAAAATTTAGTTTGATATAGTAATTTTTGAACGTTTGATTCTCAAAAACCATGTGACTGTTTTTTAGATATCAACAAAAACTTACTTTTTTTTTTTTATTGTTATCATTTCAGTTAATCTTTTCTAGGTAGGTTTGACCACCTGGATTGTAAGTATTATAAACATATATGCTCTTGCCCACAGGTTTTTTTAAACTTTTGTGATAACACAGTGCAGAAGAATATTATAAGTATGAGGTTAACTTTACAGCTGTTTTGATTATCTGAAAAATATGTGTACAATTCTCTCTAATTTTAATTTACGTTATTGCTCATATAATACAAATAAGGACAGAAAAACATTAAATAATTTGAGTGTGACTTTATAATCACTCGTATTTTATCTGTATAAAAGGTTACGACAAAAAACAGCTGACCTAAAAATATTAAAAGATCGACGTGATTTAAATAAAATTAATATTCCATTTTCTATACAATAACTTATTCATAGAAGCGCATAATTAATTCTACAAATTGCACTGATAAACTACAAATGTTGAGATTATATAAATAAATAAATTGATAAACAGGTAATTTAGTTGGAACAAAGACAAAGAAAATCTACTAAAATAGTTTTTATTGTTTTCTTACGATAAATTTTATTGTTTGCTTATGATAAATTTTTACATCTCATTTTGGTGAATTTTTGTTAAGAATAAAACATGTTATTAAGATTTAAAAACTAGCATTACCCGTTTCATATAAGCCTGGTTAACGTAAAACAAAATACTAAAATAGTTAATTTGAATTTTGTTTTGAAATCGTAAACTTATGTGTGGTTCAGTTTCGTGTTAATTTTACCAGGTTAGTTTCATGCGAGGATTTGATTTTATTAATTTGTTGACAAAATGATCATATTCGCTATCTGAAAACCTATCGATAGGAGCTTCTGTTGATATTTGAGATAACTGATTACATAGCCTTGTTTTAGTTAATTTAATTTTTGAAAATAAGCGTTCCATAAATGCAGCACTCAGTGGAAATATTATAAGTAGGTTCAACAAATGCATGCAACTGCCTTATAACTCTTTCGCAACTTCATCATGTTTGCAATCAAAAGAAATGGGAAATAGTTGGAGCGAGACTTTCACATTTTTTTTGTTTTTTGGTGATCATTGCATTCAATAATTTTTTGAATCTATGCTTTCTTTGTAGGACTTTCTCTTTTGAAACTATGCCATTCTGCCAGTGTGACATATTTATCAATATCTGCAGCTTGATATGTTTCTGCTTCCTTATAAAGATCTTTTTATCTTCACCGTAGAATGATAGAAGTTCCAGTAGTTTAGCATCCCCATAAAAATGATGGTCTTGTTGTTGTACAGCTAGCTTCCAAGGATCCAAAATAATAATTTTGCCAAAACTGTAGTTGCTCAAATGCCAAATCTATTTGTAAAAGAAATATTTTGAAAAAGTTTATATAGGTTTTTTCTTCAAAATCTGACCAATTAAAATTGTAGGTTTTTGAAGGTTGCACTAGGAGGTAAAGAAGATGTCTGTTCTGCCGCCAAGTTCTCTAACTTATCAAAATTTTCTTTTTTAAATCACCTTTTTTACCGTTTATGAGGTCGTTGATTGCGTCCTTAGTTTTCTCAACATATGCTTTTACATTTGACAAGCACAGATTCTCACTGCTAGATCATGTGGTGCAATGTCTTCAAATCCATCTCGTAGTAATAACAGTGTTGCAATAAGAGTAGCAAACCAACTCATAGCCTCTGGTTCGCTACGCTCATTTAACCATACTGATAAAGCACCCAACAGCTGTTGATAGTAATCACAAACAGTTTTGCAAACACTTTCATTGTGCTGTCCATCTTGTAAAGCTAGGAAAAATTGATGTTACTGCATGGTCATTATAGGCTTCAGCTACATCTTGAAGGAATTTCATAGCTAATGGTTGGTAGTGAAAGAACTTCCAAATTGCTAGAAGAACCGTGTCTCCAAGTAAATGTTTAAAACAAAGCGCAAATTTGTGGTTTCCACAACCAATCCATATGGACATCGAAAAATCGTGTTTTAATAAACGTTTTAGTCCTGGTATTTCTCCAGTATTAACATTTGTGCCCATGCATGAAAACCAACAGTTTGATAACAAGATTACGTTACTTTCGAAAAAGTTTCAAGAAAATGTTTGCAGAACTGATGTTGTTCCAACAATCTTACTAATGGGAAGGATTATTATGAAATGTTCTGGTATAGTTTCAACATGCTCAAATGTTCCGTATATAGCAAGATGCTTAGTTGAAGTAAAGTCTTGCGTTTCTTTGCTATAAAAGATATAGCATCCCGATCATATTTATGCTAATAGTGGAAGCTTTAAATATTCATTCATTATTACTTTATACTTATGAATATATTCCAGAGACAGATAGTTAGCGTTTTTAAATATTCATTCATTATTACTTTATACTTATGAATATATTCCAGAGACAAATAGTTTTTGGCGTTTTTAAATATTCATTCATTATTACTTTATACTTATGAACATATTCCAGAGACAGATAGTTGGCGTTTTTAAATATCCATTCATTATTACTTTATACTTATGAATATATTCCAGAGACAGATAGTTTTTGGCGTTTTTAGGAGACTTCAACAAATGAAGTTTTATTTCATTTCCTCTGCAAGCTGAAACTAATTCAAAAAGTGATTTAAAATTATGTCTATGTCCCCAATGTTTTTTTAAAGGTAGCAAAAATATATATTTATATATATATATATATTTATAAAAACATGAAATCCACTGTTACTTTTACCAAATTTTAAAGCAGATTTATAATTTTTTTTTTTGCTTTTTGGCTGTTTTTACAATTTTTTCAGGTACATAACTCGTGCTCAAAATTGTTTTTTATTTATTAAGGATGAAAGTGGAGAAAGAGGGTTACCAGCATTGCTTAGGCAGGGTAAGTTACAATAGTTTTTATTTTAACTTTGATTGTAGCATTAAAAAAAGAAAATCGAGAATTAATTTTCAGTCAATACAAATAATCCATCAGTTATGCTTTAGCGTGATATATATATGCTAATTAAGCATTTAAGTTGCAATTTTGATGACGCTACCATCCTAATTGAAATATTTTCGTTCTTATGTAACACGAATAATCAGACGCATTCTTTAAAGTTTTGACAAGTTGTTTTAAAGACAATGAAAAGGAATTTAAGTTTTTTTATCTTTTACCAAATCATTTAAGAAATGCTAGAACATTCTTCCAAAACTCTAATTCTGTTGAAACTGGTCTAGGTGGTCATCAGTTAGTTTATATTATGTTCAAATTAAATTGCCTTCTAGTATAGTCACAGAATTTTTAACAATTATGGTGTGAGCAATTTTAATGTTGAATTTAATAATCACTTTTATACTTCATGTCAGATGGTTAAGTATATTTTTTACTATAGTCTTCTTCAGAAGGTTTTACGCTCCTGTCTCCCTAAGATTATAAGAGGAAACAACAAAGCTTTTGTTTGGAAAAACTGCTAGGAAAGAGCTAATGAAACGAGCTCAATTAAAAAATCATGCAAGCAAGCCCGGTAAATCATGTGATTTAAAAGCATATAGAGTCCATCATAGTTATGTTGTTTATTTGATCCGTAGAGAGAAAAAATCTTTTGCAGTTTTAATGTAAAAGAGGATCAGAAATCTTTTTGGGAGACATGTAAAAAACCATTTCTCTGCACTAAACCGCTCAATAATAGAAAAAGAGGTCTTCTCTTTAGAAATGGTTTTGTCTGACGAAAAGAGTGTAGCTGAGATATTTAACAGTTATTTTGCTAACATTACAACAACTTTGAATATATTCCTCTTATTACATACATATCGGCTTTTGGCGTCATCACATTTTGAATCTCATCTGAGTATTAATGCAATCCTAAAAAATTTTCCCTAAAATGTTGATTTTGTCGTTACTCATTTCGAACCTAAACAAGTGCATGACATCATTACTAAGTTAAAAAAGGTAGTGACCGCTTTCCATTGTCACTCAAAAAATCTTTAGCACATTGTCACAATCCAATAATTTCTCATTGCATAAATACTTTAATAGCTAACGGAACTTTCCCAGACGTTCTTAAATGGGCAAACGTAGTTCCTATCCATAAGAAGAAAGATATTCTTGAAGAAGGGAACTATCGTCCAATCAGTATTCTTCCTATGCTGTTGAAGGTCTACCTTTGCAGGTAATCCATAATAACTTCAAACTTAATTTTGAGGGGTTGCTTCTCTTGGATAATGCAATAAGTGTGCATATAAAGCATTTACAGATTCTGATGTTAGAGATAAATAAATCTATCAACAAACTAAATCCCAAACTAAGGTGGGAAAGTTATGTCCCATACTTTTTCAGTCATCGCTTAATTTTTAAAATGTCACCTTGCGAGAAAATCCAGTACAAATTCACTTATTTTTAAAGCGTGTTTTTTTTGGGATAGTCTTCCCCTTAGTTATAAAAGCTTCAAATTGTTGTCTTGCTTTAAATCAACTATTAAGGCTTTGATGTACATGGTATGCATATGTCCAATATGTCGTTAGTTTTATTTATAAAACATGTTTTTCTTAGAACTTAGAAATAAAAAAAAAAAAAAAATGTTTTTTTGTATTAGTGTTTATAATAATATTATATTTTTATTTAACTATGTAAGTGTTACCAACGATAAATAAATGAATGAATGAAACCACAGACCAGCTGAAAAGCTCAAAGATTTTGTTTTGCGTAGAGATATTTATATATATTTATTTGCAGAGATTTTTTAGTTGACAAAAAATCATTTTGATAATCATTATAAAAGTTTGAGCACGCTGTTTCCTTCAGGTACAGAGATCAAAACATTTGAAGAATTGATTGAAAAAGAGTTAGAAAAAGATCAGGTATGATTTATAGTAGCATACTTAAAGTCATCGTTTTATCATTTTATATGAATTTTGGAGCTTCATATTTTTTTTATTGTTTAGGCCCAATTGGAGTCAGTTGTTTTTTCAACTCTCACCGCTAAACCTGTTTTGGAAATCGTTTCTTAGAAACCAGCACAAGCTTTAACAAATTAATTTAAATAGTAATAGTTTGTTATTATGATACCCCATACGAAAATATTTAAATAAATTTCTGTATAAGTTATCAATGACAAGATATTTGGAGATGTTTCTCACTGGCATTTGGGTAATTGGCACTGAGCTAAATGAAATTTAGTAGATTCATTTTTAGACACTACAGGTTGTCATAAAAACCTTAATTTAAAATTACCTCTCCTTTTCCTGACTATTTTATTCCAGTTTTTAATGCTGAAACAAAAGTGAAAGTTTTTGAACAAACTTCTTTTTTAATCAAACTAAAGTTCTTGCCAGTTCAAGATCAAAGTTTAATCTAAAAAATCTACAAAAAGTTACTCGGCAGAGTTTTACCCTTTAAAATTACATTGTGACTTAAAGAACTAACTTGAATTCTATTTCTTTTTGAAAAAGTTGATATATAAAGTTAAAAATTGAATTAGAAATAATCCCCCCATATTAGCAAAATTTGAAGGGAAGGGAAGACCCCCGCCCCCCCTTTCATAACCTTATATAACCTTATAACACCTAAGAGTTGATGTTCTAAATAATATTGCAAATTTATTTACTGTCCTAAATTATTAGGAGCTGGTTAGATTTCTAAACTTTGTATTTTATTGTCAAAAAATGTTCAAAAAATGTTTTGTAAAAAAGTTGATATATAAAGTTAAAAATAGAATTGACAATAATCC
>JAUZNK010088159.1:0-12689 GCA_035046665.1 Euphysa ruthae | reverse complement strand
TGTTTGAATGTATGTATGTTTTGGAGGAAAAATCAGAGAAAGTTATGTATAAAGTCAGGCTTCTCATTTAAACAACGTAACACCACAAAAGAGAGCATAGTGAATGTTCTAGCAGTATTTTTATTTCATTACTGCATACAGTTTCTTCAACGTAAGGTTAATTTCTATTCTTTTCTAACTGTGACATCTTCTAAAACTTTCATGTTTTTTATGAGATTAATATTCAGGTTAAATAGATTTTTAAATTCTAATTCTAATTTTATTCAAGTAAACTAAAGCCTTATCATAATTTTTTCCTTTCTTAGACAAAAGATTAGTTTTATACTAAATTAACGAAATTATTTTTTAAACTTTTAGCAAAGTTTGCTAGTTTCAGTTTCAGATGACCTCATGCAGACGGTAGTATTCGGAATAATCGAATTTGAATTTAATTGAACCTAATCAAACCTTCCAGTCGATCTCTAATCAAAGGAAAAATATTTGTGATAATTTGATTACAGTTCGATTATTACTAGTATAAAATTACAGTAAGAGTTTTTTTTATGTTCGAGTAGTCATCGAAAAGAAATCATACTAACCCAGCAATGTTCAAAATTTACGATTGTTTGATTACAGTCCCATTTTAATTCAATTTAGGTTAGGTTCGGTCAAATTTTTTTGGTTTGATTTGTTGAAATAGTAAAATTTGTTAAAATTTAAACCTTTGATTAACATTATGATTATTTGGTTTCATTATTTGATATTGTGATATTTGATTGATATTTCAACGCCTCATTAATTGTTATAAAAAACATTGTGTTAGAAAGTGTAAGACAGTATATTTCGATTAAAACTTAATTAGATAGTTTTATGTTTACTCCTGAATTTAAAAATTTAATATACCAATTTTTGCACCCATACTAATCCGTTCAGCCTATACTTCAACGGCCTTAATGTGAGTAAAAATATAAAAAGGTTTTTTAAACGAAAATCCGTCATTGTCGATCGTAGCTCTGTTTTTACTCGTTTTAAGGCCGAGAAAGATCTTTCGCTTATCAAATTTTTAACAGGCATGACAATCAGCAGCTTGGTAATTTTTACAACTTCCGAAATTAAAACCATTTTAGAATGTCCCAGGCTCTTCAGAAAAAAGAGATGAGGTCAGCGAAGGTAAAAAACGTTGCATCAAATCTTAATGACTTTGCAATTCCTACGTTCCCACAAATTTTCATACATTTTATTGCTTCGAGTTTTTGCCGAAACAGTAATAGCTTGAAAATCCATATAATTTCCGCCAGGTGTGAAAAAAATAAATAGATGACGCATTTTTGTGTGTGATATATAACAGAACCACTATGGAAATATTGTTGTGATAGACAATTTTTGTCCCTATCCTTGTCATAATAGTTTTTTTAACTGAATATTTATCCTTGTTGTTATTTTTTTTTTGTTTATTATCTTGTTCTGCAATTTTCATATCATATGTATATTAGTTTGTGGCAGAAAAAAAACTTTTTTTGCTTTTACTAAGTGTCAAAATTTTATCTTAATAAGTGTACCTTATTTTATTTTCGTACTTTTTTTGTAAAAAAAAAGTGTTATTTTCAACTGATTCATTTCTTTGGTTAATGTTATTCAACAACCGCTGAGTACCATCATTATTTTGTATTTTTTAATAAAACAAGTGAATATGTTAGCCATAAAATTAAAGATAACAGTCGCGACAATAGTTTGCTGACTCAGCGAAAATAGTTTGTCGAAATTTTTGGGAAAGTAGCTGGAGCTAATTTGGCAAAAACGAGAAAAATTTTCTATATTAAGGAATGTTTTTTTGCTGACTTAGCAGATTTTTAAGCAGAAATTTGGGCCAAAATTCGAGACAAAATTCTTGCCAATTTTTTATATTTTTTTTCGCCTTCCCATTTGTTTATTAATAATTTTTGAACATTAGAGAATAATTAAATCGAGGCAATGCTTACGAAATCAAAATCCAAATTAAAATTGATTTTAATACTGTCCGCAAGGAATTTTATTCAAATGTTAAAAAAAGAATCATTAACATTCCATTCAAATGATCTTAAGCATCTATAAAAATTTAGTCTCCTGTCTTTAAACAAAGGAGTGAACAGTAAAAGATAAATTTAAATTCATTTTATATTGAAATTTTTATAATCATTATTAAAATCAGAATTTATTTCTATATAGCTACAGCTTTATTGTATCACAGGTATTTACATCACTTGGGCTAATTTGTGAGGTATACACGAATTTGACCTCACGAGAGGTGAATTTACTTATGAATAATATCAATAAAAGGTTTGATTCTCACTACAAATGTATTATTGTTGCTATCCTGTCACACGGGAAGAATCATTGTTTTTTAACTTACGATGCTGGATACAAAATTAGAAATATAGGTGAAAAACACACATGCGAAAGTTTAGCAGGTAAACTCAAAGTGATTATTGTTCAAGCATGCAGAGGAAGCAACAGATATTTTTTCGAACATTATATGGGTTCTTTGGAACGTGATGTTCATGAGCAAAAGGATGATGATGTGGAAGTTAAACCTTTATCGTTGCCTTCTGAAGCATATTTTTGGTATGCCTATGCAACTGTTCATGGTAATAAGTCATATGGTACTCCTTTTTCAGGTTTGCATTTCATACAGACCATGTGTAATGTATTTGAAAAACAAGAAACTCAGAGTATATTGGAAATGTTTACGGAAATCAATTTTCGAGAAGACTCAGGCCTTGACGACCTTGGTGCTCAATTGAACGTCATTGCAGAAGAAGATATTTTAGTTCATGTGAGAAAGAAGAGCGTGCATTTACCAACTCTTAGAAAAGGAATAAACACAGTTGTTGATGATGAAGCTGATCATCCTTCAGAACATAAATATTAAATTGATTTTAAGGGTATTAGGCCCAAAGGGAAGATGATCATTCTGTATATGACAAAGTTTGAAATTGCGACACGTAAAGAAGTGGATAGGCTAGCACAGGTATTTACATCACTTAGGCTAATTTGTGAGGTATACACGAATTTGACCTCACGAGAGGTGGATTTACTTATGAATAATATCAATAAATGGTACGATTCTCACTAGCAATGTATTTTTGTTGCCATCCAGTCAGACGTTACGGAGGATTCTTACGATAATGATCGATACAAATTTAAAAACTTATGTGAAAAACTTGTAATGTAAAAGTTTAGCAGGTGAACCCAAAGTGGTCGTACTTGAAACATCATTGCACCCAATGCGTCATGGTGAGCATTTATCGTTGCTTTGTGAAGCAGATGTTTTGTATGCGTATGCAATTGTTCATCGTAATGTGCCACATCTTACTCCTTTGTTTATAGAGACCATGTGTGATGTATTTGAAGAACAAGAATCTCAGAGTATATTGGAAATATTTACGAAAATCAATTTTTTATTATCCAACTTTCACGCTGAAAACAAGCAAGTTGGGTGTTGTGTGCAGTCGCATATAATTAAAGACATTTATTGAAGAATCATCTATAGAGAAACTTGCGTTATCATGTTTTAAAATTTAAGCTTTTATTCGAATTTTAGCCATACTTTTCGCCATTATGGGTTTTTATTCAATAATAAAAAAAAAATATATGTATAGTTTTTTTTCTGACTTCATTATTTTATTTTATTAGCGTATCACTGATCTTATTTAAAAGATATTAACATTTCCAGGAAAATATTTATTTCCGATTATCCTGAAGTAAACCTATAATATATTCGTAAATTTTATTATAAATTCATAGTTATTCAACCCCTCACTACATAAGATTATATTTGTATATGGTGCTATTCTGTAAAAAGATTATATTCCTATATTTGTAGGTGAACTTGGTTAAGTAACTCCCTGGTACATAATGTTTAATGAAAGTGCGTAAATGAGAGAGAGGTTTTTCATATTTGACATGAAATGAGCTTGATTTATAAAATCTATGTAAGATTGAGTCAGTATTTAGGCTAGGATGTTTAGTTTTCATCATTTGTGCCAAGAATATTCTTTTTATAGAACAAAGACTTACAAAATTATACTCCATATGCGAGATCTATTTTGCACACAGATTCGCGACGCGCATTATATAAACATTACAACAGAACAAGACTAAGGTTGAGTCGCGTTTATGTTTTTAAATGTTTTAACCACGAAGGCTGTTTCTCAATATTCAAATAAATCTAACAAAGTGCTATGTTAAAAATATGACTCGACAAAAAAAAAGGAGCTAGGATTTCCAGTGGAGAACACTCTAGAAACATAAGAAATACAAACTCGTTAAATAAATCTGGATATAATAAAAACACATTTCTCTTTGATAATAAACAGGGTTATAGGAGGTAATGGATTATTAAAATTATATGGAAAATAACGCAGACTAAGTCTGATAACTGAATCGACACCAAAAATTTTACAACAGTCGCAAAAACTGATGTTTAAAACATTGAATCGCGATGACAAGGCTAATAGTACAAAAATGTTTCTGCTATTTTTAATTGGTTTTGTTTTTTTGTTTTTTTTTTTATATATAGATGTTACCACGATAAGCACAGTCTATTCTCAATAGGTTGATTTCTATTCATTGCAAAATGCTGCCAACTTAGGCCTAATTTATCAACTTTCGGTGACAAGAGAAAGTTCGGACTAAATCCTGAAAAAAATGCTAATAATTATTACCTGTGAGCATATACAATATCTCGCTAAATGAAGCAAGCTCTTTGATGTTAACCCTTTGCTTTATACCTCTGAATTTATACTAAAGGAATGATTATATCAATCACATGGTCTCAACTATCCTAGAAAACTTTTAAATAAAAGAGCAACGTTTATTGTGTGAGATCTCGCCTTCTTTCATGATACTCTTAAAACCACATTCTGTTCACATGAAAAAACAATTTCCCGGTATAGCCATATGATCAAACCCCAAAACCCCTTGTTTTGTTTTCACTGTCTATTTTTTTTTTTTTTTTTTTTTATGTTTTAATAAGTTATAATTTATTTACTTCTGATTTATTCAGTATGTTACTGTATTATATTCCGTATACAAATTAATAAGGGTTAAAAGAAGTTTTTTTACGCAAATGCTCTTTTTATGTATAGAAACGTGTTTGTTACGAACAAGAAATTTTTCTTAACTTAAAAAAAAATCGCAGCTGCATTTGTATGCTGCAACTTTTAAATTTGGTTTATTTAAGCATGTTTTACCTATTTTCAGCACGTCACTTCTTTGCCTGGTGCTTATTATTTTTTGCATTTCTTTACTGGAAAATGCCAAGTAACTTCATTTATATTAGTCTTTATCGATTTCTCCAAGTAGAAATCAATTTTGTGATTGCGCTAAAAAGGACATGCTACGAGCGTTACGCAATACAAAATATAAAACACATGCTAAACCAATGTTCTTTTTATAACCAACATTCTCATTCATTTTCGTGTCACCTTACATGAAAACACTCACTTTTGAATTAAGCTTTGCATAAATATGGCTATATAAAGCAATGCAATGCAATGCCAAACCTTTGCCACACTTTTGCCACGTCGCACTTAATAACAAATTCGCTTTATATGGCCGCACTTTTGGCGTACTTAATAGACATAGAAAATATTTTTGGTACGAATTAGATTCGACGCCGCAGAAGTTCGGTCTTACAAAGCAAGCCTGAACCGATACTTTATACAACCTGTAAATCTTTTTATAAACACACGAAAAAGGGTGTTCGAAATTCTAAGTTTTTTTATGTTTCTCAAAAAGACTTTTACTTACTTATACACAGTTTGATTGGCTAATGGACATTTGATCGCCTAAAATCTGGGAAAAATAATATAGCACTTTCTTTCAAATTTTATCACAAATCCACATTTTCTAGACCAAAATCGCAAAAATAACAATAAATCCAAATGAGTGCGGATTTGAAATTTTCATCCCTTACATTCAGCAGAGATTTTTTTTTTTTTTTTTTAAATTTTTTAAAGTCTAAGTTTAAATCTATTGCCCAAAAGATAAACCTAAATTTGAATATACCAACGGTGGCTGCATTCATATTTTCAACTGCATTCTAAATGCTTATTGAGAGAACTTTATTAGAATTGCTTGCCTATTTCACAGTTTTAGTTGTTGGAAGGCGAAATTTGCCATTCTTTTGTGCTCTTATGTTATAGTTCCGGGTGTATTATAGTCGCTGGTATATATGAAAGGTGTAAAAAAGTTTTAGAAAGACAAAGGCAAGGATTTATTTAAGTGAATTTCTGCAAACAAATAATTTAAAACAGACATATAGTCGAGAACTTCAGAATGTTAGATTTTATGTTAAGCGGATTTACTTTATTTCGAGGACTTTTATTTTGTATTGAATAAAATCATGTTAATATTTGGTTTCTATTTGACATCCATAAATTATATAGATTATAAATTTCTTTTTCCATAAATTATATGAGAGTTGATGAATGCGTAAAAGATGTTAAGTAGTGTTGGAAGTTCAATGCAATGTCTTGCTTCAGATTAGCGCCTTTACTAATCTTTTTCATAATGAAATTTAAATGTTTATCTCAGTCAAGATGCTCATCAAGATGAATGTTTGAATACTTTATGCTCTTCTCTGGTTGTATTTTCTGCCCGCTGAAACTGAAATTGATTTTTTGTGTGATTTTATGAAGATTTGAGTGGAAAAGGATAAGTGTTGTTGTAGCAGTTATTAGCCACACAAAGAGATGCTTGAAGTCATGATTTACCAGCGAGGTAATTGACAGATTTATTTATGTGTAAAATGCTAACGTCATTTGTGTAATGATGAACCGATGAGTGAATAATTGAGTTATTCAGATTATTTACATAAGTTAAAAATAGAAGAAGTCCTAACAGTACCCATTTCATTTTCTAAGAAGAATGGAATGATCTACTGTGTCAAACACTTTTTTCAAATCTATAAAAACCTCTGCTGCAAGGGTACCGGAATATAATGCATTCATGATGCCTTCCTTTAATTTAGTTTTCGCATGTGTAGTGTTGTGTTTCTTTCTCAGCCGGAATTGATTTTCAAAATGAATGCTGGGTTTGTTTAGAAAGCTATTCATTCTCGAGTACATAACGTTTTCAAATAATTTACCTAGATTAGACAGTAGCAAAGTAACTAAAAATCTAAAAAAATATATAAATATTTAATATAAAAGATATGAACAATGTAATAATATCCAACCAAGTAAGTATAAACGCAAGAAGAAGTGTTTAGTTGTAATACATGTTTTTATCAGAAGGTTGCAACATTCATGACATCGACGCTTTATATATATTTGCCTTGTTGTGCAAACACTTTTTCTGTTGTTTCATGATAGATAGTGACAGTGGTGGTTTGCTGTTCACTTTCTTCGCTTTTAATGTTATTATTTGGCAGGCATCATGGGGTTATCAATTGAAAAATGAATTACTTCGGCATTCCATGTGAACGAGAATTGCGCAGGACAAGGTAAAAACAGAAACGTTTGCAAAATGTGTCGTCGAAAAACCATTCATATATTTAAATGACGGTTGTAGTTTTTAAATATTGGCTGGAGTAAAGTGATCTTTGTCAGTCAAGCAATATTAATTTATTAGATGCTTCTAAACCAATGAATCCAGATATTTTTGGTTATAATATGTTAGAGGATAATATTAACGGCTCCATAAAAGAAAATATTGCGTTTCCAAAATAACTTAGAGTTGGTATAACATGGCCTACTTGAAATACATTATGTGTTTTAAGTAGGCCATGGTGTCGATTATTTAAAGATTGGAGGGAGTATTGAAAATATGTTAAGGGAAATCATGGAATGTGCCAAAGGAATTCTGCGTTTGAGGCTTCTTCTTCTAGATTAAAAAGAGCTTTATCGAAAACTAAACCTCAAAATATATGTGAGGAAGAAACTTCGATAAAAAAACAAGAACCAAGTTGTCTACAAAAAGTTCTTTCTCTAGTCCAACATATTTCTTTTGTGACTCACATAGAGTTTTTTAGATTTCTGATCACCGAAAAGCTAAAGATATGTTACTACACCGTGTTACGATTTTTATTCAAGACATCAATGTAAGAGAAACTGCCTTAGAAATGAGGGACTCAAAATTACTAGCAAAGTTATCAGATATAATAGCAAAAGAACCATGTTACCATAGAAGTTGTATGACTAGTTTCAGAAATAAATTCCACAAACTTTCGAAACAAGGTAAACACGATATTAAAAGCCAACAAAAAAATAAAGAGTGTTGTTCTTATGGAAAGTTTAGGTTACATTGACGAAACAGTGAAGAAATTAGTCAATTTTTAAAATTATCAGATATACGAAAATTTTAGTTGATCTAGCAGCAGCATTACAATACTCTAAAGAACATTTATTGGAAAGTGATGCAGTCCATCTCAGTAGAGCTGCAGATATAATACGGAAGGAAATATTTGGACTGAAATCGGTCTTTTAGGATGTTGGCAAGAGATTACCAGATAGATTTTGTTTCCTATTCTCTCTGGTCGCATATACATATGATAACAGGTTTTTCTTTTAAACCAGGCGGTTGTTAAAGTATAAATCCGACTCATATTCCTTTTTTGTCGATTTCACAGCTTAATCATTTTAGTGCAGTTCAAGAACGAGTTGAAGCAGGAAAATTCCGAAACAACAGATATATCACACAGAGAAACACCCTTAGCGTATATGTTGCATTTCTAGTTGATTCTCAAACTAGAAGTCTCTTACTTATAGACAAGTTTTATGATTTGATATGTATATCATACAATCGGATATTAACTTTGTCAGCAAGTTTGCATGGTACTGCTATTTCGGCAACCTAACATCTTAAAAAGAATCAGACGGTACCACGCGAGTTAAGTTTTTAAAAGTCAAGCTGTCAAACAGTACATCAAAGACAATGAACCAACTTCGCTTCAGATATACCACTATCAAACCCTTTGTATTAAAGACTGTTGATGTATGTACCCCGATAAAAGATGAATTGATTTCATAAAATAATTAAAAGAACAGAATCTTAATATTAATTGAAGTTCTTTTATAACGATTTAAAAATTTGTATTAATGATGTCAATTAAATTATTTGAACTTTGAATTTCAACAAAATCTGTAAGTGCACACGATAAAAACCTAAATAAAAAGTAACACATTCCCGATATTTCAAAAAAGAAATATTTATTTTTTTAAATATATAAATATGTTATAATCTAATAGTTATAATATAAATATAAAGTTTTTATTTTTTTTCTAAAAAACGGAAACCAGTGAAAATGCTTTGTATTTTGTTTAGTTTTATGGAAAAACGGTGTCTCTCAGGAACAGTAATGCGTGATGATAATGTGAGGTAAAGCATCTCATAATTATCGTACTGTAATAATTCTCTACACACGCAGGAGTGTACTTGTAAACAATTTTCTTTGTTAACACCTGTGGTTAAAGTAAATTATTAGAGAATATTTATTTCTACAGAGTCAACTCAAATACGGCCACGTTTGTCGTTTGCTGATTTGAAAAAAAAAATTTGCATATCACTTCAGTAGATTTCAACACAAATGTTTTTACACAGTTTGCCGGGTCAACAATCAAAATATTTCGGAATTTTCTCCTGATAAACATAAGGACGATAGCCATTATGTTCCAGAATTTCAACAGCACTTTTGCCCAAGGTTCTTTTGCATCCTGTCATGCAGGATTCTTTTAAGCAGTAATCAATTATATCCATGCAACACAATTATTTACTCTTTTTATCCATTCAGCATTTTCTACATAGTTTGCTTATTTACATAATTTTTCACCAAACGTATTCTGCTGAATTCTTTTGATCCTCATCATTACGTCATTTGCTGCAGCAAATAAAGTGTCTCGTTTTAAACCCTATTTTCAGCGAACTATTCAGATATTTCAATAATTGGCTTTTTCGTTTCTTAAGTAAAAAGTTTGATCTACCAGAAGGCTTTGTTCCTTGTGTTAATGAAAATGTATGTCTTCATTTGCAAGATGAGCGGTATGCTTGTTTAGACTTAGTAGCACCTGGAGACCCCCTTCTAGTTCTAGTAAGGTCAAGATGTCCAGACTGCGGCAGACATTTTTATCTTCTTTATATTTGCATAGATATGCAGTTATGTATTAATCAAATGTATTCTATAAAGTTCAACGTTATAACTTTCGTTTTACCTTATTACGCGAAAATAACGCGAGTAAAATAACGCGATTAACCAAATAACGCGGAGGAAATTAACACCATCATTAATTAACGCAAATAGCAAAGTTAGTCTTTAAAATGAGTGGTAATTAATGCGAGTCAAGAAGAACCAAATATTCCCATGGTGTTTAATTAGCGCGAATTTCTGCCCCCGTAACTTTAATGTTACAAACTTTCAATATAAGGGCTAAAATGACATTATTTCACAAAAAAAAATGTAAAAATTTTATTTATCAATTGAGACAAAGAAAAAACGATTCTTTAACAATAAGATGCAATTTTTATAAGATTATGAAAAAGGTTTTCAATTAACATTGTAATTTGATTCTCGGGCAACTCTCAATACATCTGTTATACACAAAGCCTTCCATCCTGCCTTAAAGATCCGGCTTCACTTTTCAGACTTGAAATATACATACATCTGAGTCATAACATAACTAACGTGGCTTTAAATTTGGCATGTGCAACTCCACTTTGATTATTGTGAAGTCGGGATTTTCTTTAATACAGGAAGTAAAGTAACCACTTAAGGAATTCTTCTCTAACTTCTTAAAAGTTGTTGGACATGTGCCAGGAGAATTCGTTACACCTGGTATGTCATTCATGAAGTCACCAAACTTGTTACTGAAGTATACAATGAAAAAGCTGTAGCATCTCCATTAGTGCAAGGTAGATTGCAGATTCCAATCAAGGTGTCTGTCATGTAGATTACAGATAAAAGTTTGGCGATTTTAGCTGCTAAGGTGAAAGAGGTCGAGTATCCAATCACAGAAGAGTACATAGATGATTAATATTTTGAAAGAGCTAGGATTAGAAGAAAATGAGGGTGATTTCGAAAATGTGGAATTTCAGTCATCTGATGCTGATGATATTGAAACAATATAAAAAAAATTTCTTGTTAATAGTTATGAAAACAAATTTAAAAAGATTTTGTTCGAATTAAACCTGTCTTTACAATAAAATAAAAAAGGATAAAAAAAAAAGAAAAACAATTTACAGGGGCATAAAAAGGGGTGTTGACGGGTAGGGAAGATGCCCCTCCTTTTTCCTAAAAGTTTCTTTATCTATTTAACTTTTGTGTAATTTAATATAATAGCTGATATAAACGGTTTTATAGTTTGTCCTATCTAAAAAGCGCCCTTTTAAAATCAATTGCGACATCCCTTTAAAAATCCTGGTTTCGCACCTGATTTAATAAAAATATATAACGCCCAGAAATATATATTTTTTTCAGTAGCTCTGAAAGCTGCGGAGAAAAAATTAAAAGCGTATTAGGTTTAAGAGGGTTTCTTTAACGCTATACTTAATAATGGGTGATAAATTTACGCAGAATTGAAATTAACATGGTTTTAATTAACGTGAAACTTTCCAACTCGCGTTAATTACTATACCGCGCTAACTTGGTGTAATATTTTCCTTTTCCTTTGGTTTGACAATTTTTTTTTAAGTTAGTTTACTTTAAACAAACATAATTTTTTATTCACCATAATGGCGGGAGACCATCGAAAGTCGAACTTATTAAAAGATGACAACCCACGGCAGGGATTGAACCAGAGGCTTAACGAATTTTGAGCTTATGATCTACCTCTGAACCACATGCCTATAGTTTGCACGCCTTTGTGGTCTTCCATGCAATATGAAAATCTGGTAAGCTTTGTTTTTGCCGGAATAAGTATTAAAATGGTTATCAGTGATTTCAACATAGCTCTCTCTGCCTTGAAGTTTGGTCAAACCATTTTAAGAATAAGTTACAAATAAAGGTTTGCAACTCTACTCTTGGATTTTTTGTTATGTTGGTTTAAACATATACATTTTAGATATTAATAGAAATTCTTCTCTTACGGAACCGTGTAAATTTTTAATGAAACCAGAACCGTTTTTATTTTGCATGTGTTATTGGAGTACATACTGAAACGTCAGGATTAATTTTTGAAATTGTTTGTTTAATCCGCCAAGAAGATCAAAAAATTTTAAATTTTCAGAAATCCTTTCAAAATTCAAGAATGAAATTTGATTGATGCCTCCAAATTTCATTTTGGGATAACATTAAAACTGAGGTGGAGTAGGGGTAAGGGTAGTAGAGGTATAAAGTGTTCATGAATGAATGATCATAGATCGTGATTGTCAAGGTATTTACTGAAAGATTGAAGGTCGCAAAAATATCTTAAGACAAAATTTTCTTTTATTTAAGAAAATATTATATTTCGATTTCCATTCTAAAAAACAAATAAATAAATCAGAACTTGAAAACTCAAAAAAAATTTATTAATTTTTGAATATTTATAATAAAAGAAGAAATAAAAAATAATAATTGTTTCGGTAGAAAACATTGTCATAACTTTTTAATTCTAATAGTCAAAATGGGTCCCATAAAAAGATCTAGGTGAAAAGTTTCAGCCATTTTTTAAAACTTGAAATTCTTCTGAATATCACTTTAAATTGAATGTATCATAAAATTATCCCATTTTTAGATTTTAGTGAATAAAAAAATA
>JAUZNK010088148.1:0-12689 GCA_035046665.1 Euphysa ruthae | reverse complement strand
GGTCTAGTATCAATGTCCCTAAATACACAATAAAAAGGAGATGGTAAAATCAGCTGTTTACAATAATAAACTAAGGATTGCACTATCAAAAAAAGATTTCAATCTAAGTTTAAACAAACATTTCAAAGAAATAATCAAGATTGGAATTAATAAAATATGGCCCTGTGTTTCCAAATGGTGTTTGTCTTCAGTAGTTAAATTATAATAAAGGTGACTTGGTTTATGTCTTGATAAGTTGATTTTATTTTGATTGAAATACGTAGATTTTGTGTATTTAAGTTAACACATTCTTATTGATTAGATCGAGAAAAATTTATCATTGCCTATACCTATATGAGTACAAACAAAAATAAATTTCTGTGGGTAAAACACTTCAGATTAATTAGATATAAATAAAAAAATGACCTAAACAGTAACAATATAAATTTCAATGAATAAAAACAAGAACATATAAATAAAAAGTTTAAAAAAATTCAAAATAAAATTAATATATAAATTTGAGTTCAGTAAAGTATATAAAAGTTTAAATAATGGTATAAAATAATTTGTTGAAAAAATCTCAGCCAGCAACACTTGTAAAATTCCTGCCAATGCACAAAACATGCGTCTAATTGGCTCAATTCCAACCTCCCATCCATGCAAGAATGCTCACTATCACCCAAAAAATATCCACAAAAAATTTATCGAAAAAATTAGGGATGACAATGGCCAAATTCAATGTGGAGAGATTGACAACGAACCAATTGTAGCCACAGGGATAGGCTTCCACATGGCGTTGCCCACATCCTCCTCACAACCAAGTCACCCCGCTTGGGATAGCTCGCAACATTACGTACCCGGCTAAACTTTTTCGCACGAGAATGATATGACTAAAAAAAGTGGGCTTCGCCATATGTGAGGCATGACTGTCATCAACAGGTGTGGAAGAGTATCCAGCAGGAAGTTAAAGACTACAATAGGATATTGCGTTTTTGAGAACAGCAAGTTTTCTCCTTCCCAACACACCAAGATGGTTGGCATGACTTAAACTAGAATTCCTACCTGCAATCCTATTGAGATAAATCGCAAGTTTAAATTTCATTGTCATTCTAAGGCTACCCTGTTCATTGAGATGTAGGCCATCGATCCAAAACAATTCTTCCTGAATGTTGCCAGACTTATCAAGCCAATTCGAGTGATCGACGAATGTGATGTTGATTTTAGAACACATATTACAGATAGGTACATTCGTCTGAGCCACTCAACCAGTGAAAAAATGACCAACACGAGGAAGAATAGCAGAAACAATCGAATTTATGGAAGGATAGTTTCTACGAACATACATACAAATCTCCAACAAACCATTACTCATTTTCCAAGGTGAATGATCGCTCAAATTATTTGTGCCACAGTGAATAACAATCGATCGAATTTTGTTATTGAATCGAGCGTTCTTCACGCGCCAAAAAACATTTTCCGCTTTGCCTCCTCAAACACCAGCGTTTAGAAAATCTCCAATAGCATCACGAACTTTGAGATAATGACTCACACCTTTAGCAATTGAGTCGCCAAAGATAATAAGCTTGCTTTAACTCTTCCATATCTTTTTTTCTAATTTCTCGTGTTATTTTAACCAGCCAACAAGGAGTCGTGGCAACCGACAACATTTGCAACAAGTTCAGCACCAAACCAAGAAAAAAAAAATAATCACTGATTGATAAAATAATCAAGGATAATTCATTTCCAGCTCAATAAATCGGTAACTCAGACTCTTATCTAAATCACGGAAAGTATCAGAGACGCTATAAAAAGTGGAAAGTAATCTTGTGGAATTTTTATTGACTCAAAGAATCTTAGTTTGCCTAAATCCTTAAATTTTAGAATAAGTGGTAAAAAAACTGTTTTTATCTAATTCTCTTAAATATCTTGGTGTTGTAATTGATGATAACGTTTCTTTCAAATCACATATCAATGACCTCGCATTAAAATTCTGCCGGTCAAATAGAATGTCAGCAAAACTAAGACATTTTTTTCAACTTTGAAACGTTACTGAATAATTTAGGTTCTCACTTGCGATATGCTTGTCAGCTCTGCGGCCAATCTATAAGTACTTAGTTTGCAAAAGCTCCTGTATAAACTATACAAGCGTTACACTAGATAATTTTATCCACAAAAATTTTAATATCAAGCCTATCATATATGCATCACCATAGTTTAAGTGATTATTAGGGGGATTTATAGATATCATTTAATGTCTTCATATCTAAAAAATTTCGTAGATGTGTAAGTAAAAATATTCCTTTATTTGCCTTGGCTACTATTTCATTTAAATGAGGATACAAGTTATCAAGAGCGGCAAAATATCCTGAGTAATACGCAATAACTGAGGTGGCAAGAGTGACATGGCGGAAAATTAGATTTACCTTTTGTTATTGAATTAAAACCTCAAATCAATTTTATTTGGCTCTTTCTAAAACGTATTTTTTTCTCCTCTGATTATTTTTCACGTTATATCATTTTTATTGATGCCTACATTATTCATTACATTTTTTTCAGCCCTTTTTTTAGAAATATTTACAAGGTAATTATAAGTTTATACCAAGTTTTAAAAATAAGAATCCATTTTCATTTGATACCAAATTTTGTTTTCCAAGATTATGACATGATTCTAAATCGACTTATGGAATGCAAATTAAGCTATTTTTAATTTTTTCTCAAACCAGTACAATGATTTTTGAGAAAACCATGCAATAGCCATCTGAAACACCATAGCTCTATATACCACCTCAACGAAAATTCATCTTAGCTAATGAATGGTAGCGAACACACTCAATTTATGCAGACTCGATTGTTAGGCCTGCCGTTCATAAATAACTTCTCTTGGAATTCTTACAATGAATCTATTGAAAAATCAGTTGAATCTTTATTCCGGGAGCGGCGCTTTCTTCGCCCTGAGAATATACTTTACATCTATAAAGCTACCATTCGACCATGTCTTGAATATTGTTGCTGTCTTGGGATCAGATCCCTAAATCTCACAAAAAACTTTAATACTTCAAGCTTCTTCCGACGTTCTGCGTGTTTGTGGAATTCCCTGCCTTGATTGCTTATCTTCTGATTATGATCTCCAAACCTTCAAGTCTAGCATAAACCATCTTTCTCAGTCTGCGCAAGATCTGCTTTTTTTTTTCTCTTCTTTTAGATTAGTGGCGTTACGCCTTGCAGAAAAATGCGACATAAAAAAAAAGAGTCCAAAATGGTTCTTCAAAATGGTTTTGGTTCTAGGGAAAACAAATATTTTGGCAGGTGGCAATGTGGAGTAAAAGAAGCCTGTTGCGGTCATTTAACTCCACATAAAATATATTCACGAATGGATTTTGATGAAATTTGACTCCTGGAGACTGCATGCGGTAAAAATAGCCAAATGTAATCATAATATATATCATAAAACTTTAAACAAAGTTTTAGCAAAATTTTTCGACCGAATTTGACAAATTTTGAAGCCGGTAAACGGGAAACGAGAACATTCAACAGGTGACAATATTGTTTTATTAAACCTTTGTTTTTTACTAATTCTTTTGAAAATATTCTGTAATAATAAATGTTTTGTTTCACATAAATAATATAAAACAAGAAACATTAGAATCATGTTAATTTATTCATGACGCACGAAAATTATATCTGCATAAAGATGACCCTATAAAATGAAATTAAAAATAAATCATAATAAACAATAAGAAAGGAAATTTACAAAAACATATTAACAAAAAAAAAAAAAACAAAAAAAAAAAAATTGTGTAAAATCTTTCATTAAAATCAAAGGGATTTTCGGATAATTTTCCAGTTTACAAAAATCAGAACGACATGGAATTAAGCTTTAAAATCGTGCAATGTCTTAAAAATTTTAGAGCGTTAAGGCAGGAATCTTAATTATAAAGTTTAACTAAGATCTTACGATGATTTATACTCTTCCACGGCCACACTAACATTACAATAAGAAACCCAAAATTTCGAGTGGCCACTGTTTTAGTTGAGAAAATCTTGCTGCCAAGGTTAAAGTTTAAAACTTATCTTAACAAGAAGTATCAATTTTATACTGTAGCTATTATCAAGTAAGGTTGGATGTTTATTTTAGCAGTAATGATGTTTTTTATTATGATTTGACGCTGAATTTAAAAATCACGAGAACACATTAAAATCAAGAAATATATTGCATTTACTATTAAACCTTTATTATTCTTTAAGCTATAAAAATAAAGAAAACTCGACTAAATTTTATGAACAACCATTAGCAATACTTGAAAGTTACATATACAGTAAAAATATTCAATAATTCACAAAAATGACTAAATGTTATTGAAAACGCCAGTCTTAAATTATTGAAAAACGGACAATGCAACTCAGCAGAAATTTACAAGTATTTAAAACTCATCGCTTATCAACGCTAATGATCAAAAAATTATTCGTAAAAAAATTTAAGAGCGAAAGTGTTTGTTGATTTAACATAGCTAATAAAAGTCATACAAAATTAAATATTTAATAATATATCTCAAACGTTAATTTCTCTCAGCATGATTCAGGGGTACTTGATGCGAGATATTACGAGCAAAAGAATGGTTTCATTTGGATACTGAGAAAAGAAGGCGAACACTGTGGACACAAAATCATTAATTTAGAATTATACAGACATTTAATAAAATCCTAAATTTAATTTTATGCTTACACTTTCATAAACAATTAGTGTTGAATAGATAAAAATGAAGGCATACACAAATTAGTTAAGCAACCAGAACTAATTAACTGTTAGGGCTTAGTTAAATATAAACAAAAATGTTGGCAAAATTCAATGGTTTAAATTAATGTTTAACGCGTTCAAAACCTTTTCTTATGTACTCGAATAAAATTCAAAGTATATTTGATTAATTGACGAAAAAGGGCTTTTCCAGACTCAATATTTGAATGTGATTTATTTTCAAATATCCGTAAATCAAATAATCATTATTCTTGATTAGAAAATGTAAAAGATTTCAAAAAGAAACATTTCTCCACAAATCAGCTCCACCTGATAAGGTTTTTTAATTTGATTCGAATTTGAAATCGACTTCATGTGCAGGAAAGGCATCATTTTTAAAACCACCAAAAATTTATTTATATTTTACAGTTACTTTTTATATAATAAAAATATAGATATTAAAAGGTATGGTACTTTAAATAAATTTACGAAAACAAAAAACTGATAAGCTATGGGCTCCCTTGCGAAGAAATGTATCACGCCACAGTAATTTAAAAAAAAGTTAATACCATTCAATCTTATCGAAGCCATGCGATATATTATTCTTTTAGTGTTTTCTAGAAAAACAATTCAATAACTCTAACTTTTAAAAAATAATCGTAGAGAAATTTACAAATTAAACTATAATTACAAAACTTTACTTCAGATCAGCTCAACATAATTGGCGGGAAATAAACCGATATGTCCGTTAGGCGCCATGCCTCTCCACCAACCCGCATCTATTTGTTCAATATTAATGATGATTTCATTAATATCGAACGTTATTTCTGTTTCGTCAGCTAAAATAAAGTGTGAAATAATTAGTGAAAAAAAGACACCGTCAACCTAAAAGATTTGTCAAAAATTTAGGACAAATTAAAATCTTATTAGAGAAGGAGTTTCTATGTTGTTTATCGAACTAAAGACATGTCATGACGCAATTACTGGGGAATTTTCACCGACTTTAGTTCATAAAAAAAAAAAAAAAAAATAATAAAAAAAACCAACCTCTATATTAAACACCCAGCAAATTTTTATAACAGCGGGCAAAACTATCTACGCAGACAGACAAATTTTCGATCTAAGATATCGTACAAACTACTTATTATGGATCAAAGCTGTGTTAGAAATACCAGAAGGATGTAATTATTAATTTTTTAGTTTGTGCTGGTCAGCAGAAACTTTCAGCTTCTAAGGGTGCAGGGTAACTAGAATTCATTTTCAAGTGTTTTGAGTTTTTCGAGTAACAAAAATAGAGGTCGTACTATTACATATAGTAATAAATTTACTTCGTTTTAAAGCTTGCCCTATTTCGAATAATCTTCCCAATGAGATTTAAAACAATAAATGCTGCGTCATGATTTTTAAATAGAAGATTAATGTGTGGAGTAGATATCTGTGTACCTGCACTTCTTTCAGCATAACATGTATTTTATTATATTTTTAAAGAAATTTTTTAGTTTATGTTATAGTCATGAGCGATAATTGTTACTATATTTCCTGTACCATGTTCACACTAGCAAGCTGAAAATATACCAATGCATTGTCCTGTGAACCACTTAATCAAGATGATCCATTGCAGCAGTCAAGCGAAATTTTCAACAAAAAGGATTAACAGATTGTAGTTGTCATGCAAACCGACTTATTATTTATTAAGCATTTTTTTGAAATGGATCATTCAATGAAGAAACGATTTAAAAATAGTAATTGTCATGTAAATCGTTAAAAGATGAGGTTATTTAAGAGTAGAGCCATGAGAAAAATAAATTATTTAACTTGCCTGCTTGATAGTCATATAAAGAACGAGCTCTAATGTCTTTATCACTGTGAGTATTTGCATTAAAATTTTTATTTAAGTTATGAGATATTTCTTCAACATAATTGGCGGGGAATAAACCGTAATGACCATTAGGAGCAGTTCCTCTCCACCATCCATCATCAATTGCTTCTATATTTGTAATTATATCGTCAGGATCAAAAGTGATCTCGCTCTCATCAGCTATAACGAAAATGAGTTACAGTTAAATCATTTTTGAAGTAATATCTTAAAAGGAGTGTGCAAAACAAAGGTTTTTATGTATGAACAATATATTACAAAATTTAAGCATGCTTCATCAACAAACATAATAAACGAAATAAATCCAGCAATGGCGTTCTCCTGAAAATAGATAGCAGCTTTACAGAAAGACTTCGCGGAACTTCAACTTCACAGAAAGAGCAAGTAGTGCAATTTTAAAAACGTAAAAAAAAAAAGAAAAAGAAAAAAGATATGCACCATGAATTTTATGCCTTGCTTTTCCCATAATAATTTTTTTTTGTTAGAAATCCATTTTCATTACATCATCAGCCCTCAACTTTGCGCAATAAACCAAAAAGAATAAACGAGTGGATCTCAAGAAAAACTCGAAAATTATTTTGCTTTTTTTACCCAAAAATCAAATTAGCAAAAAGTTTAAATTAGAATCAAATTAGAAAAATTTGACTTTGTAAATATTTAATGCAAAAAAAAAAAAAAAAAAAAAATCTGTAGATCAACTCATGAGAATTTTTCATTAATTTGGCTTTTTAACATCATTTACCTATTAACTAAATAGAAAATTTAGCAAATCTCAAAAGAACACGTGAATGATTATTTTTACCTTATCTACCCATATCCAATCAAGAATAAAAATTTTCGAGAAAATCTGGGAACGAATATTTATTTTTTTGTCAATTACATCTAACAACTTTATGCCAAAAATCAAAATAAAATAATGAGCAAATTCACAAAAAAGTTTAAATAGATTTTGGTCTATCCTTGCCTCAAAAATTTCGGTTCTGTCATATTTGCCTATTGAGATCTAGCAAACGGACAGCACTGGATTGATAGGTCTTTCATTGCTATGGGTCATAAGACATAAATTTATATCCACATCACCGAATCATGACTGTAAGCTGTCTGAACCACAACACGACTATTTTTTTAACTGTATCACACAAATATTCCTTGCAATTCCTATCATCAAAGGGTTATGTATCTTTTACCGTTTGTGAAAAGTAAAGTAAAAGTAAGTAAGTAAAGTAACAACGTATTTCCAACTTAATTGTAATTTTAACGTCGCGCCAACAAATAGTTTTCGAACTAATTTATTACAGAAGAACCCACGGGTATCGTTCTGGTGTACTTAGAACTCCCATTTGAGCTTACGGTAAAGAAAATCATTGGTTTCGAGGTGGGCTCAAACCCACAGCTCTAGAATCTGGAAACCAAACAAAGCCTTATCCTCTCGGCCAGACAACCAAAGCTGGGATTAGCATTATTATGACAACAATTTTTCAATTAATAAAACATATCACTGCAAATATGGACAACGTTGATAAAATGAAAATATACAAATAACAGGAAAAAAAAAAAAAAAAAAAAAAAGAACTCATTTTCTGTTTATTCCATAAAGTAAACTTATTTAAAATCTATAAAGTTTAAAGATTCATGATGTATCTCGTCAATATATTTATCAATGTAAAGATTTATAAACAGAAAGAAGTAAATAACCTGCTACAATTAGCAGCCAATTGCGTTAAAATGAACTCATTTTTGTTTTTCATTCAATGGTCAAGCTTTTTGTTTTTTCCCTTTTAAGAACCACTTGCTAAAACTTTTATGTTTATGTTATAAATATTTCACTCACGACCTAGGAAAATATCTTTTGTAACTTGAGTATACGAAGGTAAGGAATATCAGCATTTTTTTCAACAATTCTAAATTTCACATCACTCTTTTTCTTCTCTACGATATTAGGTGAAATCGATGTCCAACATAACAATGGTTTAATTTACCCAGACTAGAAATTTAAACATTAGATATTTAGATAATACTAGAAAATATATTTTATAAATAAAATCTTACCGGCTTGGTAATCATATAAAGCTCTAGCTGTTCTGTCAGAAGTCTGTGCAGTATACTCTTGTTGTATCAATGCTGACACATCCTTAAAACAAATAAAGTAAGGTTTTCAAAACAATTAAAAAAATTCATGAAACAAAAACGAAGCCATACAAAGAATGAATGATTTAGTCTATTCTGCAGTATTCATTTTAGAGCTATTGTCTCTTTAAAATATGTTAAAGAGAATTCAAATAGTATTTGAACAATTTCAGCATGAAATTCCAGGAAAACACAGGGCATTCCAGTACATGGCATTCCAGGACAACCCATGACATTCCAGTACATAATTCAAGTTTTTTAAGGAGATATTTACTTAATTATCTTAAGACCATTTAAATTTTTTTTTCTTTTTTTTTTAAATCAGTTGCTTTCTGCAAAGCTAAAAGCCACTACTAGGCCGGAAGGTAAAAAAAGAGATAAAGATAAACAGATCTTTCACAGACTGAGAAAAATATACCGGTTGACTTTAGACTTAAAGGATTGGAGTTCATAATCCAAAAAAAAAGCAATCAGAAGGCAGAGAGTTCCACGAACAAGCAGTATGTGGGAAGAAGCTCAAAAATTTTTTAGTAAAATTTAGGATCTGCACTATTAAAGGATGAGTAGCAGATGAAAGCGTTGTGGTCCTTGAGAAAGTCTTTTAAGTAAAATTGAGCACATTTTTCAAATCATCAGAACAATTCCCATGGAAATACTTTTAGAACAGTGAAAATGAGACCAAATTTCTACAATGGGAAAATGATTAAAGATTCAAACCAACGTCGGGACCAAAAAGGTTGAGTATAAGTTTCTGAATTTAATCAAGAAGATGTAAACATACAGCAGAGTCTTTGACTGAAAGATGGCAGCAATATTTAATACATAGTCGAACGGTAGCTTTATAGATTATAAATTATATTCTCGGAAAAGAGTGCCATAAGAGATATAGAGATACAATCTTTATGATAGCCGACTTTGCAATGGATTCAATATATATAAGAATTCCAAGACAAGTTATTTGTGAATGTAAATTATAAACTTTACATATGAATTTGCATGTCAAAATCACAGCTATTCTATAAAAAAAAACTTAAATATGATTTCTAAAGAATGAATTTAACCTAAACTAGAGTCTTTTTTAGTAACACTTAATGATTTTTAGGGGAATCCATAAGACTCTAGAAAGCTAATTTAAAAAATTTATCGATATTAAGAAGCAAGGGCACTTACGTCTTTAAAATATATAAAACGACTTTCAGCTAGATTTATTAATTAAATCACTATTATAATAATTTCTTTGATCATTATTATAATATTTGATTTTCTCTTAAAGTGACAAACTTGCAAACTCCTAAATCTCCTTGTTAGTAATGCAATCAAACTGGTCTTAATTTAAAACCAGAAAAGGAAATTTACTTCAGCTCAAATCTAACACAACTAAATAACCATTTTTCCACTTTTAAACTGAACATTCTGTACGCTTTTAAACACTATATTTAACTCCAACATCAACATTTACTTTCAAACTCGAATTTTTTACTGCCAATAATCTCTCATGATCCTTGATATACATTCAAATCATTTGCAAATAGACAATGAGTCCTTACAACATCTCTTTCTTCTGGAATGCTCATTTATGGTAACTCTATTTTTCGTCTATCAGCATTCCTGCAATATAACAACCCATTTGAGAATCTAAAACAAATTTCAATCGACTTGCTCCTAACTATCATATTTCCCATCTTAATCACTAGTTGAGTTTGCCAGTTAGTCATTATTTCTTGTATAAAATTTACAATGATTGGAACACTCTCAAACGTTAATCATGACTAATCATACCATTTGCCTTTTGGTAATCGTAGTATGCTAGTTCTTCCTTTCTCTTATTTCTTACTTAATCTTTTATTCATCACTTTCCTTTCATCCTTATGGAGGCTTTGGATTTCTTAGCAGTTACTTTAGCACACACCCACCCACAAAATATTTATAAGTTTATAACACTAAATAAATAAAATACATAAATGTATAAGAATGACAAATAAGTCGCAATCTAACTAATACTCAAGTATTATAATCTTAAAACGCAGTCATGAACAGGTCTGAGTTCTTTTTCGCTTCAATATCTTTTTTTGCATGTCAAATCACTTTTTCTACTGCTTGATTATAGTTGGACTTTTTGTCATTCTGAGCAACAAGATTGAGCAGCTTTTACTGTTATCATGTCTCGTTTTATAGGTATATTTGTTGCAGAAAACTCATTGGCATTCATTATTGAAATTTCGTAAACCAACAAGAAATTCTATGGACTGATTATGAAACAAACAGAATGCTAAAATGCAGGCTGACCAAAGATCTGCACGGAACTTGTCAAGGAAATATTGATATGTACCAATATATATTTGCTTGATCAGTTTGCAAATGTTGATTCATGCTTTCTTCAAATGACGCCGAGCAAAACACAGAACCATTGAAATTTTCTCATAGAAATTGAGAAAATATATTGAAAGTCTGTGATTAACAATCTAACTGCATTTGCCCCTGCCAACTCGAACAACTTAGCTATTTCATTATCAGGAAAGACAGCGATGAACATTTCCTTAATTCCTTGCAGGGAAAGCTGAAAATATTTCATAAATTATTCATCATAAATTTGGGATTAGGCAAGAGTGCAAATATTTTAGGGAATTGGCAGTTAATTGTAAGACAATTAGCAATGGCTCAAACAGAATTTTTTTGAGGATTTTTCTTTGAGATCTTTTACTGGTCAGTGACTTCTTAAGGTTCTCTTGCTCATATTAGATATATAAATGTCTGAGTAGCAAAAGGCAACTTTTAAAAGCATCTCCCTTTTTAGCAGCTACTTAAAGTTACTTAAACAAACATCTTTTTCTTTGCATAAATTTCTTTGCTTTAAATAATTGTAAAAATATGTAAAAATAAAAATATAGAAAGTCTACTACAGAAAAATAGTCAGATAAACACTGCATCTTAACTTAGACCAAGGATAAAAGTAATATTGAGAATAAAATTCAATAAAAATCTAAAAAACAGTATAAAATAGATACCCATTTTATAATTTACTACGACAATTTCAGGATACTTATGAAATACAGCAAAATTCTAGGACAAAAAAAACATATATGTTAAATAAGAAGAAGCTTGTTCCTAAAAACTCAAATCACTATAATGTAAAGCGCTCAGGCATTTGAAATTTAAAGCAACACTACCCTAATTTATTTCCTTCCCAGGGTATTCTTAATGAAATTGTACTGTCACAGGCTTATTGGTTAAGGTGCAAACAAAAAATTTGATTATGACCTAATGTGTATAAGAAAATGGTATTACCGAAAATGTCTCAGCTGGTGTGACAGGCTCAGGGGATTGCTTTCTAACAGATTCAGGTTGACTAGGTTTTGATTGTTCAATGGTTTGGCCAGAATTTACAAGCTCTACATAATTAGCAGGAAACATTCCAAATGAACCATTTGGTGCTCGGCCTCTCCACCAACCTTCATCAGCAAATTCAATATCTGTTATTAATTCATCAGGATCAAATGTGATTTCAGAATCATCAGCTGAAAATAAAAACAAACAATTTTCTAAAAAAAGAGCTAATTATTTATTTTGATTCCTTCGTTAGTATCATAACTAAATATCCGTAGCTGTTCTCCTTGGAAAAAAGCAGCATTTGAAAGAATGTTTTGGTATTTTAGAGAGATTAAACAAGAAAAATGCTCATGACTTAAGTAACTCACAAAACAAACTTAAAAATATTTTAACATAATTAAATCATCTGAAACACTAAGAAGAAATTTTACACTAGGTCTAGCAAAAATAATTTAACCCTAAAACAATTATGAGCGCACCACCTATAAACATTTGGCAGATTTAAATAAGTTGTACCAGAATATCTATTTCATATAAAAAATCTTACCAGCTTGGTAATCATATAAAGCTTTAGCAGTATACTGTTGTTGCTTCAATGCTGACCCATCCTTAAAATAACATATATAATACAATACATACACATATATA
>JAUZNK010088137.1:0-12690 GCA_035046665.1 Euphysa ruthae | reverse complement strand
TATTCGTTGCTAAAAGTCGTAGTTAATAGTTAAATAAAAATAATAAAATGTTGGGGGGTGACAAATAGGAAAGTACCAAACCTTTAACCTTTTTTAGATAACTTAACTTTTTTTAAGGTTACGAGTTCGAATGCCACATCAAGCGAATTTATTTACATTATTGTATATATTATGCATTGTATATAAGACAGCTAAAAAGTAAATACGCATGAAATAGCTTTCTTACTATGTGAACCAATTAGCCAAATCTCCAAAACAACTGGCCGTACTATTACACGATGGGCACGAGCACAGGAAAACTTTCTTTTATTCAAAATTATTTATTGTAAACTAGCTTTATACCCGCCAAATTTTTAGCTGTATTAAAATATAACACATTGGATTTTAATATAAAATATAAAACTCAAAGATAACATGAAAAATAAATTTACGCCAGATGTGTGAGTCGAGCTAGTAACCTTTCGATCCGTAGTTCGACGCCTTGCCAACTGGGCCAAACCTGTATACAGGTAAATTTTTTCAAAAATTTGACTTATCTGCGTTATTTTCCTTATCATAATTAAATTCCTGAAAATATATGAATAACGATGGGAAATCAGCACAGACATATGGCAAAATTACACAGAAACATCAGTGTTGGTAGAAAACATAAGCTCTAGTAGATTTATAAATTCCATACAGTCCAATATTGGAATACAAAATAATAAAAGAATTAATTTTTAAGAATCAGCTTTTTATTTATAATAGGCGATAAATAAATATTTACAATTTTAATATATTGTTAAAAACTCCATGAAAACACTTTCAACAAACGATACATCCATTTTTAAATTAAAACAAGCAATGTGTTTATTAACCGTACTTATTGTAATTACATGCAAGTCGACATAACATCCTGAACAGCATAGTTTTATAGACATAAGCTAAGATTAGCGGTTCTTTACTTTAACGAAATGATTTTCTGGATAAAAATTTCATATATTCCCAATGACGTATTTCCATATTATTGTAGTGAATTTCTTATTCCTTTAAATATTTGCACCACTCCAAAGTGTCTACTTTGAGAATACCAGTTTATACACACTTAACATCACTTGCTGGTCAAAGAATGGTACACAAAGAATAAACAAATGGAAATTTTAATAACAGCAATTTGTAAACCCTCTGTGCACTATGCCATTTCAAAATGAATTTTGTCAACTTTGTTTGATAACACAGTATCTGACCTAACGTATTCTTATTTTACTTCGTATTCGCAGAACTCTTAAATGGTTTTTTTTTAACGTAGCAACTTACAAGTTCTCACTAAATAAGTCTTATAAATATAAATGCCTCCAAAAAATTAGACAGCAAAATTAATAATTTACAATTTTTAAGATTTAAAGGCAATACGCTTTTATAAACACACTGTTTGATAAACATCAAAAAAGAAGTTGCAACAATAAAAATAGGAAACTACACTTTACATTAAATTCTTTTATTGAAAAAGAAATGTAATAAAAAAAGACAAAATTTATCCTAAAAGACATTAAAAGAAGAAAAAATATAAAAGACAAGCAAATTGTGCCCCCATCTGTATAAAAATAACAACTTTATAACATATATACAATATAATAAAATATCAACTCATAGAAGAAGTACAGTTTATTCATTCAATGAAAATGATAGGTCATGGCATAAAATATTAAGCATACGAATTACAAGTCCTACGATGATCTGAAAATTTGAAATAAAAAAAAAAAAAAAAAAATGAAATGATAACACCTGTATCAAATTCAGTAAAATTTGGCATAGGTTTTACAGATCCCCTCAAATTTAAAAAACTTCGATGAAAAATTAAAATTAAATAAAATTTCTCTTCTGCAAGAATTTATTAGTAAATAGTCAACATTTTTAGCGAATTACCTAAATTTGACTTCTGAAAAAGGCCTATTTTCAATCCTTAAGTTTATCCCACGAAAAAAAATGGATCCAATGAAAGTAACCCTCCATAAAAAAAATATAATCTATTGATTGACCTTTTGGGTACAATTAAATTCCCCAACGCAAATTTAGAATATATACGTAATGATGATTATGCAATGTTTATTTCTCTTCATAATAAAATTGAGCAATTGAACGAATCTTCCAATCTTTATAAAGGTATTATTTTATAAGCACTCTTCTTTTATGCATCTATATACAATTATTCCTTTCGTTAAGTTCCATTACCTGCGAGGACAGAAACGATCGAGGTGACCAGCAGCACCTAAAACAAAAATTTATCTTATTATTTTTTTAGTCACCAAGAGTATATCAATCACGCGAAACTTCCACTTAAACATTGATTAGAAAAATGAAAATAAGTATTACTCAGGTGATAAAATTCAATAGCATCCATATATTCATGATCAAGTTAATAAATAATAAAGCAAATAAATGAACTATATATAACTGAATAATTTAAAAACCACATTTCTAATCGGGTTTCTCTTACAGAGTTACAAATAGATGGTTAAATTTAATGCAATAACAGATATGCGTCACACAAACCTTTAGAAACATGAAAACCAAAATATGTGAGATATTTTTCAGAAAGAGAAAAGCGTCAAAATATTTGCGTAAAGCAATAAAAAAGTATGGAGGCATACACGCATACAGTATTTAAGAAAATCTCCTATTTTGAAATTAGAAGACTTTACTTCTGTTCTCTTTAAAATAAGCATAAGTTAAGCATCGATTCCTAAATCATTTTTTAAATAAAAGAAGACAATTGAGCAAAAAAGTATGTGATATGGATTTATTATAAAATTTGTCTATTGATGCTTAAATAAATTAAAATTGGTGAAAAGTAATTGACCCAAGGCAGTAGTATAATTACATGCATAAAACAAAAAATCTTAATCATATGTTCAGAACTAAGTGATAATTTTCAGTTTATTACTAATGAAAATAAAATACGTACCACAATAAAAACATCTGATGTTATTGTTAAAAACCTGGTAATTTACAGGGATATTATTATAACCATGCTGTTGTTGAGGGTAGTAATAATTGCTATTACTTCCTCTATTATTGTTAGGAGGGAAGCGTTGCTGCCCATAAACTTGTGAGCGGCCATATTGATTATTACCATATCCAATATTGACATTTACTTGACGTTGATCACGATTGTCATATGGTCGATGTCGATAATTTCTTGGTGATCGAGATCTTGATCTTTGTCGATTTCGAACAGATGCCACACGAGCATTTCTCGAAATAAACTCTTCAGTCTCATTGTCATGATCATCCGCTAAGTGAATCAAAGAACGGAGCCCACCGGGTCCTAAGCAAAAACAAGTTTTTTTTTAAAGGGTTGCATTTATGATAATCAATTTAGTTTAATTCTGAAAATGTTTGTTTTTCTATTAATTTTCAATAGACAAACAAATAAAATATGGAGTAATTAGAACAAAACAGATGTTTCCTTATTTGTAAATAAAACTTAGTTAAGTGTGCTTTTACTTAAGAAGAATTTATGAGTCAAAGAAATTAATTCTTTTATTTCAGAAATAACTACATACTATGAAAAAAATGTAACTAACAGATGAAGTGATAGGGTGATCCAGAAAACCTTAAGGTTGCTGTACAGGAGTGACAAATACCTAATTAGATTTTAAAATCTATTTAGCTACTAAGGCCATAGAAACTTCAATAATCAACTTCAAAGTGCAATGAAATTGAACCCTTAGGTGCATTATCTGTATATATATCATTGATGAAAATTAGCAAAAGCATTTGCTAATAACATGTGCTAATCCTTAACTGAGTATCACTTTGCATCAGAAGCAAATCCTTTCTTTTTATCATATTTTATATTTATTTTTTTTTGTTCTTTTACTTAGTATTATTAAATGTTTTAGAGTAAGTAGAAGGAACTTGCTATTTTTAATCCAAAATTAATCTGTTAATCACAATATAAAGCAAATGAATGAATTTAATAAGCAAAATTGTCAAAAAGCAACATCAGTTCTATAACAAATGACTACTAAAATTCATGACAAAGAAACTGTAAATAATAAAAATAGATGGAAAAATACGCGCTGGTCTGTATTTTGTACAAAGCCAGTTAGCTAATTTTACCATTTCAAATAATTTACCGGTACCACACTTTTACCCTTTCGAACAGGTTGATGAATAATTTCTTTGTGTTGGTCATACAAACTGCAATTCAAATTTCATATTTTTGTTCGGTTGATACACGTCGGTCCAAATAGGTATTTTTATCTAGTGACTAATAAAAGTTTATCGTTTTTAATTTATCTAAATACTAAAATATTTTAGAAAATCTTTAACCAAAATGATAGAACTAAAATTATTATAGTTTTGATAACATATTGAAAATAGCCTTTCTGTGATCAAGCTGACAACATTTCAACAGCTCTAATATTCATCAAATTAATATGAAATGGAATTAGTCAGTTTTAGCTCAAAAACCAATTTCTTTCCTGCCAAACTTAAGGTTATTTGTTGAGAATTCAAAAATTTAAAAATTCAATTGCAACTCTTATAGGATCCTTAACTATAAAGCATTTTGATAAAACATTTGATTACGTGAGAGGTAAAAAAATTCATTACCTTCAAACATGCTCTTCACAAAATTTTATCACTCTACTTGAAACTTTTTTTTCTTAAGCTTTCCTGCATGTACCCTAATGGGAAACGGCCTTTTTGTGTTCATATTTTATTTTTCTATTATTGTAGTTACTTTTACATGATTTTAAAAGTAACTGACCTGCCCAATAACTTATTTTATTTGTTTCTCAAAGTAAATAGAAGAATAAGTAATTAATCCTACAAACAGTTGGGCTTGCTTAAGATTATATTCCTTGCTAAAGTTTGTACTTGTGAGATATGAATATACGAAACATCCATACTGGCTTCAGCCAGTATGGAAGCTTATGAAAATCAACTCCCTTCAATCAACTGGCAGTACCTGAAGAGAGTAACATAACATTTAAATTTTGAGGTTTTCTTTTAACTAAACTGGAAAAGTCTATAGATTTTTTAATTGCAAATACCCACCAACAAACCTAGTCAAAAAAATAAACTAGAAGTTGGTTTTTTTTTATACAGCAATGAAAATTTGGGGAAAAAATAACAAAAAAAAAGTTGAAACAATAAGTATCTCAAACTGATCCAATTCTTTAAAAACCCAAAAAATTAAAATTCAAGCCAAAGAGTAAAAATCTACTTAGTTTATATTTTATACAAGGTTTTTTGGATAATGTATCTTTCTTGAGGCATATACCAACTGCATTCCATATCTCATGAAAAATATTCTTTAACCTTGTTATAATAAAAGCATTAGAACACTCAACTTTTCAACAAAAAAAAAATTAAGCTAATCTCGAAAAAATAAACTCCCTGTGGCTTTTTCATTATTTCAATAATCTCTACATCACACACATGGCAATATCAGACTTATAAAATATTTTTATAACAAACTGCCAAACAATGGTAAATAGAAAGGATCAGAATGAAAGGTACCACAAACAATATTCATAATTAATAGCTGTTTCTGTAGATGACAAATGTTAGGAAATAACTCAAAACAATTAAAAATCAAGGAAATGTTACTCAATGTTATTTATAAATAAAACATAATTTTTTTGGCATATTCTCAATGAAAAAGGATAGTGAAATATTGATAGAAAATAATGTAATTTAAATAATTTAATAGTTCAAAGAAATTCATGATGATGTTTTATTTTTTAAATAAATATTTAAAATTCCATTTGTTTATAATGATTCTCATACGATCTGTCAAAGTCAATAAGGATGTAGTAATCAATATTTAGAGGACTTCAGCATTTAAAACAGGTGATTTTTGCTCATAAAAAGCTGCTTCTTAAATAGTTAAAAACATACAAATAATTGATGCATCTCCAAAATTTACAAGGGCAATAAATACTTCATCATGGACCGAATAGTTTGGTGACAGAATTCCTTCAGTTTTAGAAATTTTCTTTCTTTCAAATTAGGGATTTTTCTTTTTTTAAAAAGCCGAGTAATACACTGCATCTGTTATTGACAAACACGCAAAACTATCGATAAAATTTAAATACAACATTAAAGAATGTGGGTAAAATTATTTCTTGGTCCCTAGTCACTTAATCACATATTTTGGACAAAAATCTGAGAAATTTGTATAAAAAATGCAAATTACATTTCAAAGTAAAAACAGCATTAGTAAGAAGCAAGAATTTTCAATTTTCAACAAGCTTAAAATAACTTTTGTGGAACCACTTTCTCGATCTACTTCTAGGTAAAATGGTACCCTCAATGGTTACTTCAAAAACATGAAAGATTACAGACTTAATTTGGAGAAATTGAAAATATGTGAAATTTCGCTAAAACTTTTTGATTTATAGCCGTATCTCTAAATAATGCTGAAGAAAAACTTTTTAACTACTTAAAACCATTATACAATTCAAGGAAAACTAAGAAAATATTTTTAGCATTTAACTAAAATTTACCTTAGCAATTGTTTCATATATATGTCAAGAAATACATACGAAATTTGTTCCCTTGCAAATTTCTTACCATTTAAATTCACAAATACTTAATATAAGTTTTGATTTTCATCAACTCTTAAAGCCATAAATAGAAAATCAAGTATATTTATCTCTACAAAAACAAGAATAATATTTAATATCAGCGCTAAAATTGAAAGTAAAAAATAAGCATGCTGATAAAACACACCATGTGAACATAGCTTGGAAATTTTAACCACAAAAAGTTTGAAATAAAAGCATTAAACAGTTATTAAAGATGAACTGGCTTCACTTTCTTAGAAAATTTTAACAAAGGAGAAAATACGTTTGAAGCATCCCAATTGTCTGATGAAAAATATAAAAATTGTATTTTTATTGTTTCATTTTTTGAACCTATTTATATATCATTATAATTGTTTTCGGCCATGTACTCATTTTTGCTTGTGAATTAATTTGACAGCAAAATTAGGCTGCAAAAATTTTTTTTTTTCAAATATCAGATAAAAAAAGTGGAACACAAATTTTGTAATTTATTTATATATACATCAAACACATGAGGAAAATAAACATTACTTGTCTTCTGGTTTGATTTAAATTTTACCTAGTATCAGAAAATTCATTAACTAGTAGTTTTGTAATTTATGGCAGTTGAGAAAACTAATTATGTTTCAAATAAAAAGTTGGAAATCTGAAAATTTGATACTTTAAGAACAAAATATCAAAAATATTTAACATAACTGGATGGATTTTAAGTTTATCTTTACAAAATCATGACAAAAAGAAAATTTTCCTTATAGATCTGCATTTTCAAAATTTCCAATTTACGCAATACTTGCTATTTTTACCCCACAATCAATTTTTCCCCAAATATGTCACGAAATTCTCTTTTGCTTTCTTCACTTCGCTGAAAATGGTGAAAGGTTTACTACAAATATATGAAAGCTTTATCCTAAATGCCCGGATAAAAAAAACTAATGTTATCTATGGTTTCACACAAATTACTATTTAGTCAGACTAATTGGGAGGATAGATGAAAAAAAAAATCAGCTTGGTATTTTTTCAATACTGATAACTTTAATAGTTAAAATTTAAGAGAATTTCTTACTTACTTATCTTAAATTTATGAATTTTAATTAGCCTTAAGTTTAAGGAGTTAAAATTTAATTTTTGATAAATCAAAGTATTTGTTTTCAGAAATTACTTTGCAAAAGAGGCAATATGTTAAAAAAAATGAAATAATAGTATTTTTTTTTGGAGATTTTGGTTATTTTAAAACTTTATTAAGCCCATTTCAGACTCCCAAAAAATGTCAAGTTTAGTCAAGAAATGGCTTCGATTTTTTTTAACATTGAATATAATTACTTTTTGTTTCCCATCACATTTTAAAGTACTGTTGTTTTTAAAACATAGTATTTTCAAAGAAATGTACAAGTAAAAACTAAAAATATCTTTAAAAAATAACACAATTTTTTAAATTTTTATTTGAGAAATATTTCACGGACAATTCCGAATGTTGAATCATATATGTTAAGGTTAATGGTTTTACATTTATATATTCAAATTATATAATTACCTACTAAATATAATGCAATAAAGGTATATGATTAAATTAATCACTTAAGGAGATATGCAAAAATATCATTATTGTAAATAAATTTGTTTTAAAAAACTATCAAAATAGGTCTGCATATTCCCTTGTATACTAAAATATTGTGATGAATCATTTTCCAGAAATTTTTTTGCTGAGCACACATTATTTTTAGGGAAATAGTTTTATACTAAACTACAATTTTTTTATTATTTACCTACTTACTTCACAAATTTAACGTCAACCATAATCCCTCCATAATCGTAAATCAAGTAAAGCCTGATTGTATTGCAAACTTCAGGAAGTGAGTTTAAAACAATATTGAGTAATGATTACTTAAAATCTTAAAAATATCAAGGAATTTCAAAAATCAACACATTAAAAGAGAAAATTCTAATAACCATTGTTACTAACTGTCAAAGTTTTTGACTGGAAAAACTCTTAAACTGTCTTTTTCATATATATCAATTCAAAATTTGGCTTGACAATGGAGCAAAAAAAATGTAGACAAAAAATAAAACTTATTTTATTAAAAATAATAAAATATTCAGTTAAGAGACTTTGTTTTCAAAGCCAAAACTTTCATATATATTTATCAAATATATAACTATTATTTATTTATGACAAAAACGCCATTCTATCTGATCAAAACTTTTGCATTGCAACATAATATTTCCATATGTTGATTAATTTTCTATATATATTATACATATATATATATATATAACCATAATTTTGATTTTAGGTGGTTAAAATCACACTCAGTTTTTGAAGTTAATCAAAATTAACACGTTAATTCCCTCTTTGTAAGTGACTTCATATTAAAATAATAAACCAAAAGGCTTTTCACTATTTAGCAAGCAGAAAATATTTCAGCTATTTTTATACAAACAGTAACATAACAAAATCTTTCATTATTGACACGTCGTGGGGCTGATAACCATTATGCAAAATTCATGAGCTATAATACAAAAAATTAAAACTTATGTAATCATAATAACTTAAGGTGGAGGAGGCCTATATTTCGAAGCGGAGGATAAATTACCTTCTAAAGCAATATACCTCCGTTTCATATCCTCACGCTCCTGTTTTAGCTCAGCATGTCTTTTAATAGCATCTTCTTCCATTGATTCAATCATTTTTTCAACAGCACTATCTAAAACTAAGGAACGAACAGCTTTTCCTTTAATCCGCCTTCGACAAACCGGACATGATTTTTTTTTTTTACTCCATAAAAGAAGACAAACCTCACAAAAAGTGTGAGCACATGATAACGTTGTTGCACCAACAAACAACTCCTGACAAATTATACATGTAAACTCATCCTCCATAGTCTGAATTACGTTTTGTTTTGCTTCTGTTTCAACCTGTTTAGATACCTCTTTTTGCTTTAAAAGTTGGTTTTCTTTTTCATCAATTTGCCTACGTAGTTCTTCAAGACAAAACTCTAATTGTTTCTGATTTTCTTCAACACATTTGTATTTTTCAATAAGACCATCTTTTGCTCGTAACTGACAAATTAGTAAATTCCTCTCCGATTCCTTTTCCAACATAGCTTGTTGTAATTGTTCTTTTTGCTGTTCTAGCTGTTGTTTGTATGCTTCATCCTTTTCATGAAGTTTACTATTTAGTTCTTCGTTCAAATTTTTTTCTATTATATTTTTTTCATTTTTTATTAAATCTATTTGCTTATCGAACTCAATTCTTAACAAATCTTCTTTTTCTTTTAATTGTGATTCAAGCAATTTTTGCAAATGTGCTTCTGCTTTAAAACGTTCAGATTCCAATTCTATTTTTTGTTGTTCTAATTTTTCAACTAGACCTTTCTCTGTTTGCTTCAGCTGGTTATTTAATTCAGCTTGCTTATTTTCCCTTTCCAGAAGTTTTTCTGTTAACTTTTTAATTTTATCTTCTTGATTTTTTATCTGAGCAGCATTAGATTCAATTATTGTAAGTGAAGCAGAATCAACTAATTTAACACGTTTCATAGGAGAACATTCAAAATCATCAGTACTGGTTGAAGTTTCCCAGTCATTTCTAAATTCAAATGGTATTCTCTCTAATATATATTCAAATTCAGATGGGAGACCTCCCATTCCACATCCAAATGCAATCTTTTCTCCAATTTTGACTTGATGTCGTTCCCCTGGCTTGATTCGTCGTCCTTCAATGTAGACACCGTTAATGCTCTAAAAAAGACAAAAATTTAGGGATTAATCTTTAAAAGTGTGGCTTTATACAAAGGTCATCATGAATAGGGGAATAACAAACAAAAACCCTTGTAATGTTCTAATTTACAGAAACCTCCAAACATGAGCAGCGTTAGATTCATACTTGGATAGCTCAGTTGTAAGATTTGACTCCCAACCACAAGATCATGGGTTCAAATCTGGGTATCTCTCACTTAGCATATGAGTAGCACTTCAGTGTGGTAAACTTGGCGTTTTAATTCCTCCCTAGCAGTGGCTTCAAGTATAGACTTAGTTAGAAGTGACTTAAAAAAAAGGAAAAAAACAGTTGAAATGTCTTCTATACTCACTTACATGTTTTGCAAAAATGTACCCATCTTACCTGATTGATATTAACCACAACAAGCATACTGTCACCACTTACAAAAAGAAAAAAAAATCTTTGAGACAAATGAAAACTGCTCAAACTAGCACATTTTCAAGGAAATGGAACAAAACAAAAAAGTTCACCAATTCAACCAGCATAGAAGAAGAAGAAGAAGAAGATGTATATTTCAGCCTTTATAAACTTTTACAATAACTATGCTATCACATATATACTATGTGTTAGAAATATATTAATGTCATATTTTTAAATAAAATAAATACATAAATACATATTGTAATCCAAAATAGAAATGTTTCGGCTGTTGATACTGAGAAAAATCAATAGAGATTTAACAGGCTCAGTACCAAAACTTTTACAAAAAATATATACCAGTAAATGAACGTATGCAACATATAGCACACTATTAGAAACTATCTACAGCAGTATTGAGCCCAATGATGGCTCAAATTGAGATATAATCAGCAGTATTGACGATGATCATCACATTAGCCTATGATCCACCAAAAAAAATTGAACACAAACAAAAATTAAACCAAAAACTGCCAAATTTTTGGACGTATTTGCAACATCCAAAAACTTGCTTTTCCAGGTTTCTTACAAAAGAATATAAATTATAAAATTGTCATAAAAAATAAAACGGCTGCATATTACAGAGGGGATTTTTTTTTATTCCGGCGCTTAAGTTAAAAGACCCCATCCCCCACAGCCATTTCAAACCTGTAAACAGCAAAATTAAACTATTTTTTTTTAACTGAAATTTTCTGGAAAAGTGGGCTATACATATTCTAATATACATAGATCTGTATTTAATACTATTTTTCATTCTGTAAAAAGCATGCAAAATTGAAGAAATCATCTTTAAAAGTGATATTATACAAACATTATGATAATTATACATATTTCCATCCTCAAAATTGGTTTTTTCGGCATTTCCCATCATTTTTCTAAATTAACGTGCATTGATAGTATTTACATTAGCATAATAATATTTTAAAGAGTGTTCCAATGTATGACCCATTCAACATCAATCCGGGTACTTTAATTCAAAAGTTGTTAATTTGTGTATTATTTTTAAAGATTAGCCAAGTAAATCGAAAAAAATGGTCAAGGAATAGTGGAAGCACTTTTACATTAACTAATCCCTATTTTATCACGATATCGGCAACTTTTGTTCTTGCTTGATCAAAAATAAAATCAAATTCTATCAAAATAGTCTTCAGTTAATCTTTAACAGTGTTTTATATTTTTAAAAACAACTTTTTTCTTCTACTCATCAACTGATACAGCTGTTTTGTGTGCTGCCAAATAACGCAACAGTAAAACATATTTGGAATTTGAAAATAAATATCAAATCAATAAAACATACATTGTGGTCAGCAATCATAACCTTCTCCCCTTCACATGCAATGGTTGCGTGCTTTCTTGAAATCATTAATGGAGTAACCTTTGATAAAAGTCTATAGTTGACTTCGTCAGAGAGTATTCTTCCAAATGTATTAGGGTGTTTATTTGACAAAAGAATATTATTTGGACAAATTGGATCCTTCTTAGTCACAACTGGTACAATCTTTCGAATTCGATATTTGGAAGGACTGTATTTGTAAGTCTCCATATAACCAAAGAGTCACATTTAAAATTGAAATAAAAAACCAAATGACAACTGCAAAACTTTTTATTTTTGCCTAAAACTGCGTCCGTCAAAACTTCGTTTGTTTATATATCTAAAAGAGACTGGGTATGAAAAACATTTCAGGGTGTTTTTAAAAAAATAATTATAAAAGTGACTGATTATGTTAAAAAATTTCATTTAATAAATAAACTCTTTTGTTTTTAACTTTAAACTCATTTTAACTAAATTTGCATTAATAAAATAATTTTTCTAAAAATACTAAAAAAATATCGTACAGTTTTTTGTCGTACCCCCTGATATATACCCCCTGATTACATTGTTAAATAAAAATTGTGGACTGACGCGGAAAGCCTGCGTGTCCACTCTCGTGACATAAT